>JAMZAV010002555.1:0-87222 GCA_024449915.1 Sweltsa coloradensis
CGTGAGAGTGCCGGCCTTTTAGTCCATTCAGCTCTTGAGTTCTAAGTATTCAAATGTTGACTTTATATTGTCTTTTTGTAGCGTAGAGCGTAGCGAGCGAAGCGAAGATTCCATTTCACTACACTGGAGAAAAAAATCCGGAATGTTTTTTTTTTTTCTTTCCTTCCTTCCTTCTTTCTTTTTTTTTTTCTGTATTTTTGTGTGTTTGTCAGCACGATTCCGGCTAAACCGATACTCCGTTTGCGATGAAATTTTATGGAGGCTTTCGAAATCTCTGAACTTAGAACTGCCACGTTTTTGAGCGCAATCGGAAATTTTTTTCTTATAAAAAACGCAATTTTACGATTTTTTTCGATTTTTAAAATTCTTCGACTTATAACACCTACACCTTTATCCGATTGTAAAGATTTTTTCATAGAACCTTAATTTTATGAATTAAGATATTCGTGTGAAATTTGAGCGTAATCGAAAAATTATTTCTCATAAAAATCGAAATTTTACGGGTTTTTTCTTTTTAAAACAATTCTTTGACTTGTAACACCTACATGCTTTATCCTTTTGTAATGATTTTTTCACAGGACCCTTAATTTTATGAATTAATATACTCGTATTAAATTTGAGCGCAATCGAATAATTATTTCTTATGAAAATTGCAATTTTATGATTTTAAAAAAAAATTACGATTTATTAAAAAAATTAAGTTAATTTTTTATTTTATTTAATTTAATTAAAAAAAATCTTCGACTAAGTAATAATTTTTTCACAGAACAACAGAAAATCCGCGTAACACATGGCAGCTCAATGCACCAATTACGCTCATCCAACAACGCGGCGGGACTTAAGCGTTTTCCTAGTAGGTAGTTTATATGTGGGAGGAAGTTCATCTTAGTGTCTAAGATTATTCCTAAATATCTGTATTCTTCGACTGTTCGAATTGTAACTCCATTTACTTTTATTATGGGCATTCTTTTCATTTTACCTTTTACCAGCATCATCTTAGTTTTGCTTGCAGATATGGTCATCTTGTGGGTCTTGTTCCAATTTGATGAGGCTTCCATTACTTCGTTGCCTTTCCTCTCAAGTTCTCGTCTGCTGTCTCCGAAGATCAGGACTGCCTTGTCGTCTGCGTAGGCTATTGTTATTGAGTCTTCATTTGTCCTGTTGGTATCTTCATCAAACACAAGGTTCCATGAGAGTAGTCCTAAAACGGAGCCCTGGGGGCATCCTCTAGATTTGTTTGGTGGTTTTCTCGAATTTTGTCTGTATAGAAACCTCTCTGTTTATGTAGTAGTTCCTCATTAGTTTGTAGAGTTTAGGTGGGCAGTTTACGTGTCTCAGTCTTCTAAAAATACTCTCATGCCAGATATTGCCGAAAGCCCCAGCAATATCAATGAATATCACTAATACATATTTGCTGCGGCTTTCTTCAATAGTGGATAGCAGTGTGTTTATTGCGTCCTCTGTCGATTTACCTATTTGGAATCCATATTGATGTTCTGCCTTCAGTCCACTGTCTTGGTATACTTTGTCTAGTCTTGGGGCTACAATTCTCTCCATTATTTTTCCAAGTATTGGAAGAAAAGTTATGGGCCTAAAAGATTCCACTTTGTCGTCCCTTTTATCTTCTCCTTTCTTTAGTATGGTTAGAATTCCTTTCTTCCATATGCCAGGGAAAATTCCATTACTTCGGCATGTGTTGTAGAGGGTGAATAGTGAGAGTGGTTTTAGCTCCCACAATCGTCTAACTCTAACCATTTCACATTCAATAAGATCATAACCAGGAGCCTTTCCAGGTTTTGCTTTTCTTATTGCCTCAGCTATCTCTTGTATGGTTATTGTTGCTTCTTCTTGTTGTTGCTGGTTGTGAGTTTCATATTGGTCGTTTCTTCGTTTTATGTTCTTTTGTGTTTCCGTCTCATCGTCAGTTAGGTCTGTTATGATCATTTTGTTTAGTAGAGTATTCGCTGTGTCTATCCATTCGGTCGTTTCTTGTCCGTTGGGTGTTGTTTGGGTGTTAAATACTGTGTCAGCTCTTATTTTTCCTCTTGTTATTTTATAAACCAGCCCCCAGGGATCCTGGTTACTGGCTCTGATTAACTCTTCCCAGGATTTCTTTTTCTTTTCGTGTATGCTGTCGTGAAAGGCGTTTCTTTTATTTCTCTCTAAGGCCTTTGATTCTTCATAGGCCCTATTGTTATGTATGTTGGCTGTGTTGATTCTTTTCCGTTCAGTTTGTCTCTTTTTCCTAGCCCTGTGGTATTCTTTCTTCTTCGTCGTTAATTCGTCGTCCCACCACGGAATACTTTTGGGGAATTTCTTGTTCTTGCTCATTGCTTCGTCACAGGCCTCTTTTATGATACTCGTTAGTTTTATAGCTTGTTCGTTTGGTGGCATGTTTTGATATGTGTTTATTAGATATTCTTCTGTAAGGTTGTTATTAATATGTCGGTTCAATTTTTCCCAGTCTGCAGTTTTTAAGGCGTAGCGTTCTGTTTCTTGAGTTTCTTGTGGTGGTGTTGTGATGTCTGGTTGGTAGGTGTAAGTGATCATTCTGTGATCACTTGACGAGGCTCCCTCTACCACTTTCCATCCGGTGATGCTATTGCCACACGCACATGTTAGGGTGATATCAATGTTTGATTCCCCATTTACCGTGCTAAAGGTGTAGGGGTTGTGTGGCTTATTTTCTATTCGGAGTCCACATTGTATTATTGTGTCTTCTAGTAGGCTCCCTTTGTTGTCAGTTCGTTTTGAGTACCATAAAGTTGACGCAGCATTGCTATCCATAGCTATAATTACTTTCTTGTCTCTAAGTTTATCTGTTAGTCTTATCACATAGTTCAGGTACGGTTCAATTTCCTCAGCCGCTTGACAATAAATACTGGCTATATAAATCTCACCAAATCTCCCTTTAATCCTTACACAGGACATATGGGTATTGTACAGATCATTTATTTTAGTTACTGTGATATCTCTATTCCTAACCACAATTGCCGCTTGGCAGTTATTGTGTGTGATTTGGATTGTTCTGTTGCTAGTGCCGAACCCACATACTCTCCCGGCGTATGTGTACGGTTCCTGTAGCAGCAGTACATCTCGTTTTCGTTCGTGTGGTTTCTCAGTTGTGTCATTACCATGCGTGATCTCTGGCCGTTAACTTGTGGTATTTTCGCCGAGTTTCTTTTCTGGGTGTTACTCCCCATAATTTATTTTGTATCTGAGGTTCTCCATTGCTCTAAGATACTCTGGGAATTGTTTGTCTTCTGAGTTGTGGTCTGCCGTCCTTCTTTTGGCCAAACAGTTTGCACATTTTTGTGTCTGTTCCTTGTTTGGACAGTCCTTCTTGTGGTGGCCCTCGTTTCCACAGTGTCCGCAACTGTCTTGCTCTGCTCGACAATGTTTGCTTATGTGGCCGTGGTCCGACCAAAAGACGTTGACGCCAACATCATCAAAGACCTTCATTAAAGGGGTATTTAACCGCTAAACTCAAAAAATATATTTCATTCAGTCTTACTAGTAATGAATTTAGCAATTAACAGAAAAATTATTGGGGCCACCATGACCTCCCAAAAAAGTGTGAAACATGACATTTTTCGAGCTAGGTCCCATCGGCAAAAATCTCCCATAAGAAATAACATGGGGACGATCTTTATGCCCCGTGACCTTGGGAGGATTTTGATCCAAAATAATATTGGCCATTATTGACGTACTCGACAGCCTTTTCTGTAAATTCTCTATATTTTGTTTTGTAATTTGGGCAAGTAGTTCGGTCAAAATATGCTGATTACCAAGATGGGGTGTGATTTTGGATTGCATATTTTTGCGTGTTTGAGGGTATTTTTTAGGGATGTCAACGGGTACCCGTTACCCGCCCGTTGCCCGCGGGTACGGGTCCAATTTTCTATTACCCGTTACCCGGAATTACCCGTTCTTTCCTTTGTCCATCGCGATCTTTTTCACGGAACAGACAATACATCGCGTCATTATACCCCTCCCCCTACCGCTCATGGCTGGCTGCTGTGATTGTAGCGACGAGTGATTGAGTGAGATTGTTGAATCATGGAGTTATAATAGTACTAGCTCCATGGTTGAATGATCTAATACGGAATTCGGCGCGGGTTGGGTGGGATGCGGGGGGGGGGCTTAGAGATAGCGGCGAACAAGGCTTGACCAGTGACCTTGAAGCAAACTATACGATTTGGTCGCTCGAGACAAAACAGATGCCAATGCACCAAATTTCGTAATCGGGAGCGCAGAAACACTAAAAAATGAGTGTTATCTGCCCGGTTGTAACGACGTTTGACTGTAGACCTACGAGTTTGCGATGACTCAAAGCTGCCGATGTGAAGACGGGAAGGGTGTTGGATTGGACACTACTCGCGTGTATGAATGAAACAATGACCGTAGACCTAAAGTGATTCATGAGAAAACACAGTTCGTCTGGTCGCACACAGGATAAAAACAGCATAAAATAAAAATAGTTTACTGATCAAGGATAATTAGTAAACGTGTACACGTACCATCCCTAATTTTCTGTGAAGTGGAAGATCACTTCGAATGAACTGATACGAAAATAGTGCGCGGGGAGCGGGAGATCATGCATTGGGATAAAGACAAGGATTGACCTTGATCAGCCTACGATCCGATTTCGGTTGCGTACATATGCGCATGAAAGGAATGTAGTAATCAATCAGTGTTCCTTTCCGCTTGATGTAGTTGCTCCGAACCCATTGAGTCATCGTACACTAAAACATACGTGGCCTTTTACCAATACTACTTTTCAACTGCCAATGCTTTTCTGAATCATTTGACACCCATGACGATAAATCGAACATTTACTACCCGCGGGTATCTCGGGTAACGATCGCGGGTACCCGGGTACGAAAATTTCCGGGTATTGACATCCCTAGTATTTTTGGGCTTAATTTCAAGACACGATGTTATAAAGGGGCATTTTAGATTGGTACTATGCTCTAGTATCTATGTGGACCAAAAAAGAAGCAGGTTAGAGCCGATTTAGGAAATTTTCCAAAACACTAAATTTTTGCCAATTTCTGGATCAAAAAAATTTAAAAAATTTGTTTTAATTCACAGTTACAAGATATAATTTTTTAAATGGTCATTTAAGTGTAGTGTCATAGATCACGTGGTAAAAAATATTTTTTGCGGTTTTTAGCCCCTGTAAAGCAAGTAAGTTGTATCTTTCCCTTTTCATTGTACATCCCCCCACTTTACACGTGTCGCTGAGAACGTCGAGTTCTTCAGAGGGGCCTAAACGCACCTAGCCTTGGGAGGCCAATATCCGGTCCGCCACTGGGGCCTGACCTAGATATTGCACCGGCTACCGGCGAGCAGACGCACGGCGTGCTCCAGCCAACATAAGCCAACCCCATCCCCGGCTACCCTTGTGCATCGCAGAGCACCGCTCTGAATCCCCCCCTCTGACCCGCTTCAAGAAGCCAGCACGTTCAGGGAGATCGACGTTTAAGTATTACAATAAGTTATAACATTGTATTTATTAACCGGAATTTACATGTTTATTTCTTTCTTGTTGGATTCAACGTAAAATCAATACCCTTACTGTCAGTAGTTAGCATTTCCAAAAGTCTCAATAATAATGCAACCTCTTTTTATTCAAATCTTTCATTGAGTTGGCATGCGCATCCCGAGATACTCCTTTTCTTTTACATTGATACATAAGCCTTCAGCAAACATAATTTAGTGGGCATTTGCACGCCTCATATTAGCATAGTAGGTGAACGAGCGGAACCTGCAGGCAGCCGAGGACGACTGCAGCTCTCTGGAGACAGGGTTGAGAAATTTTGCCCAGCCCGAAAAAACCCGGCGGGTTTTTCAACCAAAAACCCACTTGAAAAAACCCAGTGCAAAGTGGGTTTTTGGGTTTTTTGAGTAAAACACACTAATAGATTCATATTAATTATTTATTACAAGAAACTGAAACAAAGTCAAAGTATAAGTGTAAGTACACTACACAAATTCCAAATAATAATCAATGCATAGGCCTAGGAATTGCTTATTATTACTCATTTCTTGTATTTATATTTAAATTTAAAACATTTTTTTTATTGTTGCTAATCAATGTAGGCCTATGCTGTTTTCATTCTGTGTCCTTGTGGCAGTTGTATTTGTAGAACAGAGTCTTGTCTTACTTGAAAAATAAAAGTTTCTCTCTCTAGTAGGCCTACATATGAGTAGGACTAATGAAATATTTCAAGATAATGATAATGAATTTGAAACTGAACATCTTATAGGCAAGGGCCTATTCATTATGCGAATTCAAATTTAAGCGCTAACCGAGATGCCTTAACCTCTAAAAAAAATGCATCACTAGGTCACTGCTAAGTGCTAATTAAAACAAAACTTATTTTATTTCCTATACTACCTAATATTTTTGTGTATAGGCATAGGCCTACTTTGAAAAATTAACCAATAATAGGGCAAAAGTGCAAAATAGACATTTTACACATATTTAGCTTGAAAGTTCCAAAAACACAAAAAAAAACAATAAACCCAAAAAAACCCCAAAAACCCTGAAAAAACCCGCCCGGGTTGTTTTTTTTTAGAAAAACCCGGGTTTTTCTCAACCCTGTCTGGAGAGGACGCGGCTCAGCGCTAGCGTGCTAAACCAGGTACCTCTTCTTCCCTCACCGGAAAAAGTTGAATTGAGTGTACTCCCCCTGTCGCCACATGTTCATACCTGTCGGTATCTTCAGGATAATTCATTTTTGCGTAGGTAGCGTCGTAGACAAGTTGAGTTTTAAACGGACCGAATATTTTCAGATAATTGTTAGGGAGCGCAACGTGAATAGAACCCCGAGATTAAACAATATCACTAGCCCAAGTTATCCAGGAAGGGTTCCGTTAGTAAGGGTCGAGACCCAAACGCTATATTTGTTACCTGTACGTGGGACATTAGTAAGGGTCCATCAGGCCAAATAGGGCTAAACGCTACACCCTATACCCAACACATGCATGGGAAAGAACGTTTGGTAATAGGTAGAGATGTGCAAAAATGGTGACAACGAAATTCACGAATTTTTTTAAAGTTGCAATAATCCCTTCAAATTCAGTTTGCACATGAATCTCATGAATTGTGATTGAATGATACCAATTTCCAATTTGCGAAATTTTGCGAAATTTTAGTTGATACCGCGAACTAGTGGCGAAATTAGCAATTATGTCCTTAAATGCGAATTAGGTCGCGAAATTTTAAAAAATAAAAAAAATTCAAAGTTTTGGTGGAGGTGCCGGGTCGAAGTCGAAATTAAATTAATACTTGCTGGTAGATATGGTGGAGGCGCCGGGTCATACAACGCGATTATCTTAATAATCGTTTGAACGAAAGTAAGCTCAAAATACTTCAAATCCATATCAAAAGACACATAAAAAATGCATAATTTCGTAAATTTGGTGGAGGTGCCGGGTAGACGAAATTAATTCTGGTAAAAACTGTCGGAAACTTTGAAAACTGAAGGCTGAAATTGAGCTTAAAATTAAAAGTGATTCTGAACTTTACTCTCATGAGCTTGTTTTTCTTTTAAATCATTAAAATCAATCAATCCATCAATTTTTTTTTTTTTTTTAAGTTGTGCATGAGAAAATTGTGTTTTTTTGGTAAATCGCGACAAATCGCGAATTTTTATTTTTAAGGCGCGAATTTTCAAACTTTAAAAAACCATTTTTGCACATCTCTAGTAATAGGTCAAATGGGAACCGACAACATCACTTACCCGGTTGGCAGTGGCGGCCTGATCTGCAGCACCACTGTTCTTCTGGAACAAACTGGCCCAAGAGGGTTTTCCCCAGGCGGGTGTGTTCACCGTTGCTGGAGGTTCAGGTGTATTCTGCTGAAACAGAAACAATCAAGTAAGGTAACGGGTTACAGTAGTCCCTTGATAATTCAAGGTCGATGAGACCGTTCAAAAGCCATTTCAAAACATACAAATTTCAATAAACCAAAAATCCAAAATCCCCCCTCCCCCAAATAAAGCTGCATTTTGTACAAAATAACTTTGAACATACTAATACGAACATACTAATACGAACATTCAGTATCATCGGAAACACAGTGAAGCTTTTCAAAGTATGAGCCGAAAGCTATTTGATCGCACTGAATTGACAGCAAGAGAATGTGGGCGGAGTCATCTAGCCAGCTGATATGTTAACTGACGGCGGGGAACTCACGTGGTTAATCTGTTCGGGCAGCGTAGGTGGGCAAAGCTATCTGTAGATCGTGACCGAGCAGACATTCAATTCCCGGTTGGGGCGGACTTTTTTAATATCTGAATTGTAGTAACTAATAACAATTACACCTACGGGAGTGTTTCCCGATTAACTAAATCGAGAAACATACATGTTTTCGTCGCTGTGAAAAAGAAAACGTAGAAGCCGGTATTCTAAAATGTTTCATAATTTTTGTTTTCGTACATTTTTTGTGGAAACATCTGACCACACCACCATCACACCACTGAACACTACGCAGACCAGGTACAGTCGACAAGGCGTCAGGAAGTGAATACCGCCGCCCGCCTGCTTCCCGCTTGGTAACCTTCCAGCCTTTGTTTATTTCCTAAGGTGAGCGCTGGACAATGAATGCGAGCTATTCGCGTTTAAAACCAAAGTTGCTGACCTCTGGTGGCCAGGGTTCCTGATTTTTTGTATTTAAATCGATTTTTTTAAATATTGATGTAGGTAGGCCTAAATCGGACAAGGTATTAATTTATTCAAATTTAAATTCTAGACAAGTGTATTCATCATTATCCATCGCCGTTTCCTGCTTCTGGCAGGGTCAACTTATAGTAGGGGCTGAGATGTACATTGGCTCGATTTGCGTGCCGAAATTGATTTTTTGGTTTTAAATGATAGAAACCATTCACCCAAACATGATCTAGGTGTTCTTCAATTTTTTACGCCGCCATCTTGGAAAAAATGGCCGCCATAGTACATTTCAGAAAAACGATTAAAACTCATGCAATTGTTATGTTTAAATACGAAAAAAAATTGGTGTACTAATTGATCTATAAGAAATAATAAATAAAATACAATAACCCAAAAAAAATATTTTAAAATACTATTATTTTTTTTTTAAAATTTACTTGATTTCGTACTTTTGTGGTCTATTTAGGCGAATAAAAGCGCCAAAAGTGTTTTTAGAGTACATAATAGATAGAAATATGATCGATAGATAATAATACTTAACAAAATATTAACTGGCTTAATTAATTTTGGTAGCCATCTTGAAAAATATGACTGCTAATAAAAGTTTTTAATTAGTTTTCAGCTAAATGAAAAATATTACGAAATAATAAATGTATATAATATACAATTTGAATAAAGTATTGTAGGCCTACTATAGACCTTTATAGGCCTATATTAATGTGTAAATTTATATTATTTATTTGTCGATTTTTTAGTTTGTAATTTGCTTGACAACAATTTCTTTTCATTTATCTTAAAAATGCGAAATGGGCGTGGTCTATACTATATATTATACATATGTGAGAGCTTATATACTTTTTATGTTTACATTGAGTGCACATTGCTGTCTTAAACTCAAGCGATTTGGAATAGTACCTATCTTTATGAACGCGATATGCGAGGTGACCTGCAATTTTTAAAATCAAGACGTTAGGGTAGTACCACAAGACCTTTTTTTACATTCATGAGAAATATTTAAATGTAGTCCTACAAAAAGGAATTTGATACATATGCAGTTTGACTCACCAATTTCTACATCATTGGTCCTCATCACACTAACGGGACTTTGACATCGTCTTCGTTATCATCTGTACCTACTTGAATGCAATAATCTCCGACGTTTTGACAATCGTGGCATTTGCATAAAGAAGCACAAGTTAGATAAGTTTTCATGAAAAAACAGCTTTTCCCCGTAAACTGGCCTTTTCATCCACACCTTAAGCGGCTGTCACACGATTGAGAAAATCGCGCGAGTTGGCTCGCGCGAGTAACTCTCTGGGAGAAGGCCTACACTTGTTTACATGGAACTCACCGCCTCCCCGTCAGACGGTGAGCCAGCGAGGGCGAGCTCGCGCTCGCCACGAAAAATGTCCAGCTTGTTCAACTTCCTAGCAAGTCGAGGTAGCGAGAGCCAATCAGAACCCACTACCATAACACGTGACCAGTGAACACCAATAGGTGGCGTTGTTGTTACCTTCATGTGCTGTCGGTGTTTGCACAAGGATTTTCTCAATCGTGTGACAGCCGCTTTAGGAGCCGGCAGAGAAGGCATTTCACAGAAACCGTAGATTCTTTGGGCCCAATTTACAAACCATTGATCTAAGTAAGTGGTAGAAAGTTAGGATGAGAAGAACGATAACCCTTGCTTATCCTTGCCATGACATTAGCTCTTCTGATATGTGGTGCATGGTTATGCTCCTAAAGTTGGCGGCAATTTCTCTCCTTCAATTTTCTTGGTCCTAAACAACTCCCGGAGCAGGTATTTGACTTTGGTGATTTTAAAGTGTTTGGGGCATACATTTGGCGTGTAAAGCTTTCAAGATCGTACAATACCTGGTCGAAATCGAAATCGTTTTCTCCCAACTTATCAAAAGCTTGTACTACTCGTTTAAATTCAGTAGACAAGTCAAGATACAAGGTACAATTTTCTTTTTTGAAAACTTAACTAATTTTCCACCCCAATCTCCACCATGGAAACAGTGAAGTCCGACCAATCACTTACATTTTTCATTGTCTAATTCAGTGCACTCATCATTCAAATTGATACTTCTTTTGTGTTTGCCATGGCCAGTAATAAAAGATTAAAGTTTTCAGCAGATTATACCTTGAACAAAGGTATATTAAGAGTAAGAATATGTCTGTGTCCGGCGACATGACGTCAATGTTACAATTTATGCACATCTCCATTGCATCTAGAACGTGAAGGGGAATTAAGTTGTCGGCTTCCTCGTGTGTATGGCGTTCAATATTCGGTTTAAACAAGTTGGGATGGTTACTGAAGGTACAATCTACTGAAACAACATTGATTCGTTTTTATCCTCTCTGAATGACTTCAAAAGTGTTTTACGTAAATTCACAGTATATAGTCGTTCATCTCGGTCGAAAGTTGGGCTCAACTTGGGGGGCAAGGGCTAACCCATACAATTTGGTTCTACACATCATGGAGCATGTATTGTTGTATAACTGAAGAAAAAATTTCACTGCTAACAATACGTCACGACGCTTCAAAGATGGCCGACGCTTCATTTCTAACACCGCACATTGACTTACTAAAACCAAAATAAATGTCAGAAAAATAATTGCAGACACTTGATTTTACTTGTATTCAATTCAGAAGAAAATTTGCAACAATACAAATGCAATTTACATAAAAATACAACAATGGAATAGTCTGTTATAGGTCGAAATAGACCTCGTGAACCCACTTTTTCCTAACTACGCCTTAATTTACGGACATCTCAAGTGTACAATATAAATCCGATGATTTTGGAAAAAATCACTAATGTGTGTTACCATATTGGCAACAAGATGGCTACAACAGAATTTGTATATAATGGGCTTTTCAAACTAAAATAATTACAAAACTTAACATGTGCGTATAATGATTCTCATTAATATCCTGTGATTTGCACATGATAGTGCAGTCCCTGGCCATAAGACCCGTAGGTATTTCGACCTGGATGGATTTTATCTTCTAATCCTGTTAGGGTGTATTTTAAGGATAGAAAAAATCTTGGGTAGACATCTGTCATTCTGGGCCTAAGTTTTTTACGACACCATCTTCTTTTTTTTTCTTTGATTTAAAGTCCTCCACTGAAAATCAGTTATATAACTGAGTGGATAGACTCTAAATACAATTTATTTTATTTATTTATTTTATGCACATGCATAAAGAACACGCTCTTGGTTTTCACAAATTTTCTATAATTTTTATTACAGCTGTAGTAAAACTGAAGTTATATTTGGATTCTCCATGAAATTACCAATTAAATGATATATTTGGTCATCCTGGGAACATAATGGGATTATTTATAGAAAATTACATATTATAAGACATGCAGATAAGTTATACGGATTGTTCGTTTATGATACACATATAACATTTGACACACTATATTAGGAATATAACTGGAAATTGATTTGAATGTTGGGCTTTTTCAGAATTGTCCCACGACACCAATAGAGGCCATTTTACAAGATGGCGGCGAAACATATTGTTTTTTTTTTCAAATTTGATGACAGAATGTTGAAATTGGGTAAATACATAGAACATGCCATTGAAAAATAACTTTTGTGTAGGGTCATGTCAAACTAACAGAATGGCACAAATGGCGGCCATTTTGAAAGAAGGCCGTCACACACATAAACCACGTAAATTTAATGATATCATCATATCATATCATATCAAAACACCAGTAATTTGTGTGATCTATTCTGGTTGAGAACGGAGTATGTAGCAAAATTGCCTTACTAGCTATGGGATTATTAGCTAAACAAAGAACATAGCAAGAAACAGAGTACTGTGTCTTCTAAAGCCCCTACTTTGGGGTATCAA
The DNA here is from genome assembly GCA_024449915.1 of Sweltsa coloradensis. Taxonomy (NCBI): domain Eukaryota; kingdom Metazoa; phylum Arthropoda; class Insecta; order Plecoptera; family Chloroperlidae; genus Sweltsa; species Sweltsa coloradensis. Next base: position 12,554 of record JAMZAV010002555.1, read on the forward strand.
TTATCAAAGTACAGAGGGTTACTAGATTGGATTTGATTATGAAAAGCAATATTAGACTCATTTATTATCTCAGGGATCTATTTTATCTAGAAACAGACTTAACTTTGCCACGACTCAGCTCCAGTCGGAGAAACACAGAGAGAAGAAAAATAATAAATATTAAAATTCAACAAAAGATAAACAAATACCAGAAATTATAGAAGTTACAGTATTTTGTTAAATACTGTTAAAACAAAAAAGTTGATCAAAATTGTAGGTTGAACAGAATCAAGTTACCTACTTGAAGAGTAGGCCTTATCCAGACACAATTTAGGTGCCCGTTTAGGGCGCCGCAGCCAAGCCGCGGTGCGCTACACACTCAAGCACCTTATAACCAAGCAGAGTTGGGGTGATTCGAGGTGTTACCCAGCCGTCATGTAACGTGATTGTGAACTTGAAAACTATCACAATCGAGGGGATTTAGGTACCTGACAACACATGCCAAATTTTATTGGGGTACGATTATTCCTTCTTGGTGAAAAATGGCTTGTGAAACATGCTCAAAATCACTTTAAGGATGTTAGCTACTGCCTACTACTCCTACTACTGCCTACTACTGCTCACATCTAATACGTCGGCCCGCGATTCTGACCAACGGGTGGGACTACAATGTTCATATTTTACATGGACATTAAGGTTATAGAATGATAGTCTCTTTTGAAAAAAAAAGTTGAAAAAGTTTGTTGGAAGGCTTCCAAATAAAGGTTTTAAAATAAGCCTTAAACACTTGGCATACAATCAACAAGTAACCATAGTTACTTGACACTTGTTGACGGTATAAGCAGAGTTAGGCGGGAAAGTGCGATACGTAAACAAATAGCGGACATTTAAAATTTTTCTTCTTTGTGTGGAACGAGAAAAGGTGTCATTATACTCTCATAAAACAAATCAGAAACCGTCCCTGGCCTAGGCCCAGATGTGGAAAATTATTTATAATGCAAAAGTGTAGGTCTAAAGTTCCATTTGGTTATAGGACTAGTAAAATTCATACTTACATTACATGTTTGACAAGCCTAGCCAACCCTATGCCAGCACAACATTATGAACTTGCTCATCTGTTTGTTTACATAATTGCAACAATCAAATCATTTCATACAACTTGTCTTTCGATTGGCCGGCGTTTATGAAGGCACTGCCATCTAGAATAAATATAGAACTTTTTCGAGCTCTTTGCTATACGCAAATCTTTTAAAGTGTTTGGATTTCGTGATACTCTTTCAACCATGCTTTCAACTCACAACCCATGACGTTTTCCACGATACCGTTCAAGAATACCAATTCCTTCGAAAACGAAAACGACTTCGTTTTCAAATTGCGTTTTCAACTCATCTCCCACGAACTCAAGAATTGGGGTCCAGTCCTTATACCGTCGTTATACCATGGTTATACCACCTATACCCAGGATGTACATGAATCCGGGTCTAGATATTTTACATCCTATATTGTTACTGCTAATACCATAGAATTATAATCAACTTTGATAAAAATATTATATTTTAGCAAATAATTTTGTAATGGAACTTGAAAAAGTAATGAGATCACACACATAACAAAAACTTGTAGAAATACAGCCAAACCTTACACACTCAAAAGAAATGAGATCTAAAAAAGGGCCAAGCTCATCTACCCTTCCACATAAACGTACAGTGTCCCATAACAGCATCCTCGAAAAGCTTGGCAAAATAGAATTTGCATGTTATTACGTTTAAATTAATTAGAAAAAAAGAACTTGGATAAACTATTACGTTAAATTAATAATCGCAAATTCTATTTTGCAAAGCTTTTCGAGGATGCTGTTATGGGACACTGTACGTTTATGTGGAAGGGTAGATGAGCTTGGCCCTTTTTTAGATCTCATTTCTTTTGAGTGTGTAAGGTTTGGCTGTATTTCTACAAGTTTTTGTTATGTGTGTTTAATTTACTACGGGATGATTTGTCAATTAGGGAACATATTGGATTTATATTGGATAAAAATAACAGATTAATAAACCTTCGAAAGAAAAGGTTAAAAAGACAAATAGCACACAAATGATGGTATGCCCTGTTCTCCTAGCACTGATCAGTGATTTCTAATGATTAAATACCCCCATGTTATTTAATTAGGCTCATTACAAATGCCTGAATGAATTATGAAAATATTCTATCAAATAACATGTCATTAGATACCCATCGTTTAGATGTTCAAGTTCGACTAGGGATCAGAACCCTCGCTGTATGGTTACAAGGTCCTTGGTTAGACGTTTGAGTAGTTGTTCTCCAGTCTTCACGTGTAGTTACTGGAAATTAAAAAAGTCCGCCCCAACCGGGAATCGAACCACGGATCTCCCACATTCCAGGTGGACGTCTTAACCACTAGACCATCAGGACGGGTACATTTTAATCTCTGAATTGTAGTTGCATTATACATCTGAATGGATGGAACAGTACTGCAACGAATATCTGCTGCCTTTGAACTGACCACCAAACATTAATTATAATGTCATTACCTTTACGCAGGTATGAGCGAGGGTTTATTTCTCGATTTGGTTGATCGGGAAACACTCCCGTGGGTGTAATTGTTTTTATTTACTACAATTCAGAAATTAAAAAAGTCCGCCCCAACCGGGAATCGAACCACGGATCTCCCACATTCCAGGTGGACGTATTAACCACTAGACCATCAGGACGGGTACATTTGAATCTCTGAATTGTAGTTGCATTATACATCTGAATGGATGGAACAGTACTGCAACGAATATCTGCTGCCTTTGAACTGACCACCAAACATTAATTATAATGTCATTACCTTTACGCAGGTATGAGCGAGGGTTTATTTCTCCTGATGGTCTAGTGGTTAAGACGTCCACCTGGAATGTGGGAGATCCATGGTTCGATTCCCGGTTGGGGCGGACTTTTTTAATTTCTGAATTGTAGTAAATAAAAACAATTACACCCACGGGAGTGTTTCCCGATCAACCAAATCGAGAAATAGTTACTGGAAGCGTAGCGATCACCAAGCGCAGTAGTTTCCGATGTTTGTCTTCCTCCCGTCGCGCGTACGTAACACGAAAGCTCTCGATCCGTGGTCGTATCAAACTAAGTTCAGACGGTCAGTTCAAGGTCGCGTCGCAACGAAATGACGTGTCAGGTTTATTCCCACCAATGTTCAAGTATAGCTCGGCTTATAGTTGAAATCCAATCTTCACAGTAAATACCCGGGTTCGCGGCAATATTAAATCAACAGTTCTGCATTAAACGATATGCTCACCCTTGTCCCGGAGCGCGGAGGGATATCGTAGTGAGTGGTGACCACCGTGTACCAATATGGCGTTGTTTGGTCAATTTTATGACGTAGCTAAAAATGGCGGCTAACAAGGTATCTCTCTCTTATCCGCTTCACGGAAACTATTGCTCTCAAAATGTTCAATTATCTCACAAATGAATTAATCTCGGTTCATCTCTACTTACAAGTGTGGCAGAGTCGTAAACTCGCAATCTATGCTCTCTCGAAAGCGTACGTAACTTGTGCAAAAGTCCCGGACATTGCACACAATGTGGGGAGTACTGCAAATCCCGGCAATGGCGGCTTAGAATCCCGGCAATTGTTCCACAAAGATATGAACACTCTTCAACTGATTCAACTCGTAATTCAATTCAAAATACGTCGTTAGAAGCAAATGGACCACTCCACTAAACATTGATTAGATAGATAGGATCGTATCTATACCTGGTTTCAAACGCCTCTTAGCTAACTATTTAGCTACGTCGCACTACAACGTGGTCGCCAACACAGAATATGCCAACACAGAATATACCAACTGGATAATCGCGATCGCGTAAAACATGATTATACCAAACACAAAGCGCACTTATAGATCTTTCTAGATCTCACTGGTTTTAGTGATTTAGCGTCGTATTAACACTTTTATTAATTAAAATACTGGAATCGCCTACCATGAGGCGTCCACACTAGGGTGGGCCGAAAAACAACTTTTTTTTTTTTAAAGTCGTAATACCGCGGAAAAGTTGCGAATTGTGGAGACTAAAAGATTTTTTTAAAAAATTTAAAAATCGGTTCATATCTTCCGGTCGCGCATGTGCTCTAAAGTTTTCCAAAATTTGGAAATTTTTGATTTTTTTTTTTTTTTTTTTAGTTGTAATACCGCGGAAAAGTTGCGAATTGGGAAGACTAAAAAGGGTAAAAAAAATAAAAAAATCGGTTTATATCTTCCGGTCGCGCATGTGCTCTAAACTTTTTTAAAATTTTGAAAAATTCACATTTTTACGATAATTTTTAATATTTTTAACAAAGAAGAAAATTTAAAATATGAAAAATTCGAGCTTTTACATTCGGGAAGAGGCTAATTTAAAAATGTTAAAAATTATCGTAAAAATGTGAATTTTTCAAAATTTTGGAAAAGTTTAGAGCACATGCGCGACCGGAAGATATGAACCGATTTTTAAATTTTTTTTTTAATTTTTTAGTCTCCACAATTCGCAACTTTTCCGCGGTATTACGACTTTAAAAAAAAAAAATGTTGTTTTTCGGCCCACCCTAGTCCACACACACGCTACCCCACGCCGGAAGGAGTACCTTGGCTCCCTTGTTCACAACGACTTCCGCTTCCCGTTCCTCGCACATAGTTACATAATCACGCCGCTAGGAGCGCAAAACCATCAAGTTCCTCATTACACAAAATAAGTATTATCTCAACAAGTAATTTTCTATAAAAGATAAATAAAAAAAAATCTTGATTTTATAGCAGCTAGTCAAAATTGTTTAAAAGCGAAATTAACCCAAAACAAATTCTTGTTCTCGTCACATATAATACCGTGATGCTGTTCAAAAATAATAGTTATATTAACAAATAATTAACATAAACAAATGTCTGATCAAGCAAAAAAGTTTGATGGAAGTCGAATTATAAAAATAACTAGGTTTTATAATTAAAAATAATCAAAGCAACATTAAAATTCGTGTCGGCAACTGTATGTTCAAGGACATATCGAATTTAAAATACAGCGGTTTCAATAATACAATACAGAAATTGGACACCTATAGCAAGTTGTGTCGGGCAACGTGATTACAGACACATTTTGCACTTTAAATAGGCCAAAACGGATACGGCACACACGTTAATTCGTGTGTGCCTGTTCCGGATCCAAACGATTACAGCACACATTTGTGCTGTTCCTGGCCAGCACGGGTAACCGCAACAACCTTAGCGTGTGTGCTCTGTTCCGGATCCAAACGGATTACAGCACACATTTGTGCTCTGTTCCTGGCCAGCACGGATTACCGCACACACGTTCAGCGTGTGTCGTTCGGTCCAACGATACAGCCCATTGTGCTCGTTGCAGCAGTACGCACACACTACGGTGCTCTGTAGATCCAAACGGATAACAGCACACATTTGTGCCCTGATCCTGGCCAGAACAGATTACCGCACACACATTACGTGTGTGCTCTGATACGGATCCAAACGGATTACAGCACACATTTGTGCTCTGTTCCTGGCCAGCACGGATTACCGCACACACCTTAGCGTGTGTACTCTGTTCCGGATCCAAACGGAGTAACAGCACACATTTGTGCTCTGTTCCTGGCCAGCACGGATTACCGCACACACCTTAGCGTGTGTACTCTGTTCCGGATCCAAACGGATTACAGCACACATTTGTGCTCTGTTCCTGGCCAGCACGGATTACCGCACACACCTTAGCGTGTATGCGCTGATCCGGATCCAAACGGATTACAGCACACATTTGTGCTCTGTTCCTGGCCAGCACGGATAACCGCACACACCTTAGCATGTGTGCGTTGATAAAACGAAGATCTTACATAGGCTTTATCTGGGACAAATCGGTCTTCAATTTTGTTCATCATGATTTGTTAATTAATTATGTTTTCATGTTTATTGTGTATACCAGTTGTCGGATAAACTATCTGACCTTCCTAATTAGCACGATAAATTAAATACTTAAACTTATTGCCATACATTCGATCGTAATTACTTTTTTACACAAATCTTATTTAATTTTCTAAATACAAATTTACACAACAATATTCTTAGTATAAATTAAAATTGAAATATATTCATGTTTTCAACATCCTCAAAAATTTATAATTCTTACATCAAATTCTCCTTACAGCTCCTAACACAAAAGAGTAGCGTGGTACGTACACTACACACGATTTATTCGGCGTTGTTCAGTGCCCCCAAAATTTATACCAATACCTCCCGTGTCTATATTTAATAACATTGATATTGTTATAATGGTCTTTTTTTGTACAGTGATAGGATAGGGTGTTAGGATATTTTGGTTTATTTGGAATAAGGGCTTGCGTCAACCGTTAAGGTGATAATGCACCTCTCTAGCCTAGGAGATGTGGGGAGGAGGGCCCATGCTGGTCATAACCAGCCATGTGTAGGTGGAGGAAAAGGGAGGTTCTCACGTCGTGGTCGTCTTCGTCTTTGTCGTCGTCGGGGGGGGGGGGGGGTCGTCAAGGAAAGGTAAGTAAAAGAGGTATGTGAGTGTAGTAATTGGTGTCATCAAAAAATAATTTATTTGTGCGCTCATTCCTGGGCAAAGTAAATGATTGTGTACAATGGGAGATATGGAGGGGAGGCCCCTCAGCAATTGTGGTTCCGAAGCAAATTAGCCCCGTAAAATTGTTTGATCCATAACAGTGTCATTGATGTATTTATCCGATTTTTTTGCAAAAACCTCACAGAAGATGTATGAAAAAAATTGCAGAATTAAGGCGTTACAACATTGCAATGATGACTTCGAAAAGTAAGTTAGTGGACGTGTCCGTCCACAAATCAACTACTGCTGGGTCGAAGCGGGTCGAATTCATTACAACTCCATCTAAAGAAAGGGTTGGCCATAATTAAAAACGAAAAACTCGGGGCACCATAGCTAGGGTTACCATACGTCCCGGATTTTCCGGGACAGTCCCGTTTTTCTTGTTGCTGTCCCGGTGTCCCGAAAAACATTTTCGGGACGCCAAATTGTCCCGGAAATCGAAAATCCAATTCCAAATTGTCGTAGCAAATTTCTGCTTTCAAATATTTCGCGGCACCGACGGCGGCTGGGCCGGGACGCGGGGATGCGCAATGTAACCAATAATGTCATTGAGTCGAGCTCAAGGCCAGGGCAGCGGGCGGCGACAGTACGTACAGTGACGTACAGTGTCAACCCACTAGTACGCTAGTCCAGTCGATGTCAATGATTCACTGCACAGTCTGCAGTCACCGTTGTGTAATCAGTGAGTGTTGAGTTCGCGTTGTGACTTGTGACATTGCTTAGCTTACAGACTGTGCCAGTGGTGTGCGTTGTGGCAAAATACAATGGCCAAACGCAAGTGTCGTTTTTCAGACAAACTGAAAGACGAATATCCGTTCTTGTCTAGAAATACGCAAATCGAAGGAAAAGTTGATTGTTCTGTGTGCCGTGGCCCAATCAAACTTGGTCAATCTTATCTCAATTATATATTAATCATTCATTCATTCTTCTTTATTAATAAATTGCTTTAAATTAATATGTAAACAAACCAAATACTTATTTCTTCTATTTTTAATACCCAAGTACTTCCCTGTCCCGACACTCTCAGATCTCACTACCGGTACAGGCGATCTTGGGGGTTAAAAGGCCCAAAAAATTTTCGCCTCCGGCGGCTGGGGTTTCAGACCCCGGGTAGCCCACGCAAGTCCATACACAACGAAAGTACATGTGTCCCGGATTTTACTTTCAGAATTATGGTAACCCTAACCATAGCTTTTGTTCAGGGGGTGGGGTGGACGGAGGGGGATATAAAATTGATAAAAATTGAGTTTGTTTTGAGTGAGTGTAAAACTATATTTTCAAACAGATGGCTGTTTTATTTTTATTTTTTTACAACAAGTTTTCGGGCTTGCCGTTTTTTTTTTTGGACGTGCAGTCAATTTACGATGCTTTTGTGTTGTTAATTTTTCAACGATGGTTAAAATTGGATTTTATTGGATTAAGGGCGTGTCAACCGTTAAGTCATAATGTGACACTCTAGCTTGGGGACATGGGGAGGACTTGAGTTAGGTGTCCTGTATCATTGCTGTGATCAGTTTTTGACATGAACAATTTTAAATAATTATATATCTGATATAATTATATATTAGAGTCAAGATCTTTTGCACTAAATTGTTATCAAGATTTGAACACAAGAATGATGGTTGAACACAAGAATGAAGATTCGCGTTCGGTGGTTTCTTCCGCGAAAGATTGATTACTCCCTGATTTGCTGTTCCTGATTTTTGGCAAACCTCATATTCGTTTGAGTGGGATCGTCTGATAAATCAGTTTTTTTCTTTTCGTTTTTATTTTTTAATGTTTTTTTTTTCTTTCTTTCTTTCTTTCTTTTCTCTTTCTTTTCTTTTTTTTTTTTTCTTTTTCTTTGTCTTTTTCTTTCTTTTTTCCTTTTTCCCCCCCTTTTTCTTTTCTTTTCATTCTACACCCTTTTTTATATTTGATTCATTCATTAAATGCATATAATATATTTTTTTTTATTTGTTACCAAAATTGTTGTGTTTAAATGCATTGTTGTTGTAATGCTACTATTTCAAATATCTACGAAAATGTAGTTTATTGTTGTTCTGCATCTATGTAATTAGATTTATTTAGTTGTCCTCCTTTGTAAATCAGTTTTTATAACTGAATAGGATAGACGTTAAATAAATAAATAAATAAATAAATAAATAGAATAAAATCCCATGCTGATCAGAACCAACCACCGCTGTAGGGAGAGGAATGGATTCTCACGTCGTGGTTGTCACCGTCTTTGTCATCGTTCGTGTAGTCATGGTCGTCGTCGTCGTCGGAGAGATCGTCAAAGGAAGGGGGAGAGGTCCCCGACGACGATCACTTTATTTGTTTCACTAGAAAAAATGTACATTTTGGCCATCCCGACAACTATTTTCGGGACACTGAAAGTGAGATACCACAAAAAACAAGAGGTCACTGGCGCGACCTCTTGCAGTGCCTTCCCGCGCCGGTCCTTACCGCCGCATGTTCCAATTTGGTGAAAGACTTACTGACGCATGTGGTTTCTAAAGAACGCGGAGTAATTAAACATAATTTTTCTCAAATTTATTTGAAAAAAAAAGAACACCCTCATGATATCAGAACGGTAAAATATTACAACTTTTGAAGGGATACTTTACGGAAACAAAAATATGACGGAAGCTAATACGATGATGTAATTAAAATATATTAGTATGTGTATCTGTCTAATAACACGATTCAAACATCATTGCATGGGTTATGATTTTTCTCTGTAAATTGCCTTCTGCCATTTACTGTACTGTACTGTACGACCATGCGCGAGTGATTTATAACGACCGCTGTGAATATGGTAAATTCTCTCTCTACACCATACGGAAGTGGCATGAAAATGCAAAGTCAAGTATCAAAATCTTTTTAATAATTGTATCCGCGCGTTCGGCAACTTTGGTGACCAACCACGTGGTCCGACCAAAGGACGTCGGCTACAATATCATCAGAGACCTTCAATTAAGCAAGTTAGCTGTATCTTTCCCTATCATTGTACGTCCCCCCATTTTACACGTGTCGCTGAGAACGTCGAGTTCTTCAGAGGGGCTTAACAGCACCTAGCCTTGGGAGGAAAATATCCGGTCCGCCACTGGGGCCTGACCTAGATATTGCACCGGCTACCGGCAAGCAGACGCACGGCGTGCTCCAGCCAACAATAGCCAACCCCATCCCCGGCTACCCTTGTGCATCGCAGAGCAACGCTCTCAATCCGGGGGGGATTGAGAGAGACCCGCTTCAAGAAGCCAGCACGTTCAGGGAGATCGACGTTTTACCTATTATAAAAAGTTATAATATTGTATTTTTAACAGGAATTTACATGTATATTTCTTTCTTGTTGGATCCAACTTAAATTCAATAGGCCTACCCTTGCTGTTAGTCGTTAGCATTTCTCAAATGTTTCAATAATAATGCAACTTATTTTATTGGATGAGCGTAGCGAGCGAAGCGAAGATTCCATTTCACAACACTGGAGAAAAAAATTCGGAATGTTTATTCTTTCTTTCTTTTTTTTTTTGTATTTTTGTCAGTTTGTTAACACGATTCCGGCTAAACAGACACTCCAATTGTGATGAAATTTAGTGGAGGCCTTCGAAATCTCTGAACTTAGAACTGCGCGGTTCGAAAAATCGACCAAAAAATTATTTCTCATAAAAATCGCAATTTTACGATTTTTTTCGATTTAAAAAAAAAATTCTTCGACTTATAACACCTACATGCTTTATCAGATTGTAATGATTTTTTCACAGAACCTTAATTTTATGAATTAATATATTCTTGTGAAATTTGAGCGCAATCGAAAAAAAAATTCTTATAAAAATCGCAATTTTACGATTTTTTAATCTTCAAAACATTTTTTGACTTATAACACCTACATGCTTTATCCAATTTTTTCACAGAACCTTAATTTTATGAATTAATCTATTCGTGTGAAATTTGAGCGCAATCAAACAATATTTCTCATAATAATTGCAATTTTACGATTTTGCTATGATGCTATTGATATTGTCCGGATATTGTCCGTTTTTACGGATTTTTAGGGGTTGTCACGGATACTAGGATTTTTGTCCAAATTTGCGGATTTTCTACTGTTATTCAAAATTACGTGAAATTCCCGTATTATTCGAAAATTGCGCCAAATTTCAATGCAGGGATAACAAAAGTTAGTTAGTTAATGTTGTTTAAGGGCACTCAACAGTAGAGTTATCAGTGCCCATTTCAAGTGGATTGGAATTCTCCAAATTTTATTTTTCCATAATTGTGGATTACCACCATGTTTTCTTCCCTCCAAAGGGAGGAACGTAAGGGAAGATGCGGGGGGTTAATGGGAAGGAGTGAGGATGTTGGATAGGATGGGTTTAACTGGGTGGGAACGGAGAAGTGCTCGTTGCAGAGAGGGCCGGCAAGTATGGAGAAGAAAAAAGTGAAAGAAGAAAATAGATATGAGTAAGGCTGTGTGAATGAAGAAAGGTGTGATAAAAAGTTACGCGAGAGCTCTCTCTGCAACACGCACCCCAACCGGCCAGAGCTCGCCCTTAGTTTTGGGGAATACACTACTCCCCTACTTACAGGCCAAATATAAAGTTTGGTAAGTTACACATTCACCGCTAGCGGAGATATAATGCGTGAAAACGATGTGCAAACTTCGTAGACTGCAGGGGATATTGAAAGTTGTCGTACTCTACTAGCGAACAGTAGGCGGTCCTTCAGCGGCAGACAGCCAATACGGCGCTGTAAGCATTGTGATTGGTTCCCGTCCGACCCCACCACAGCCAATGACTGTGATTAGGATACACAGCGCATTCTGTGTTCTATTCTTGAAACTTGAGACGCATCATTTCTAGCAGCAGCTAGCGCCTACTGAAAAGTGAAAACGTTTTCAAAACGTTGACTTACAATTTACATCGCCGGCGGTCGCCGTGTTTTTTCGTTTTCTTTTCATGTGCATCAAAAACAGGCCTGGCCTAGGCCTAGGCATAGCCTACTTGAAAACGATGGACTATTTAAAAAAGCCATACCTACAGAAGTTTAAAACCGAGTGGCTAAAAGATTTTAAATGGCTTCAAAAGGGAAAAACCGAAACAACAGCGTTTTGCAAGTATTGCAGTTCAGTACTACCAATTTCATCTGGTAGACTGAAAGATTTAAAACGTCATTCTTCTACGCAAACCATCAAAAGAATGAAAAACCTGTTGAAACCAACTCTACAATGTTAAACTTTGTTGACTGACTATCCTTATTTTGTAACCAAAACCTGAAATTTTGTTTTCCCTTCGTAACTGTGTAAATTACGCTAACGGCAAAATAAATATGTAGGTAGCGATTTCTCAGGATTTTTTAGGTATCTGTCAAGGATTTTTAAATTTACTTGGTGGCAACCCTGCCTTAAGGTTCAGTTTATTTATTTTACATGAATTCACTTGGCCTTTATAATCTGTTAATCTAGGATTCTTTAAAATTGACTAAAATTGTTATGAATAACACTCTATACAGCCCTAGATTAGGCCTAATATCAGTACTGGTAAGCCATTTTCCCATGCCAAATAGCATGCAGCGCTCAAGAAAAAAAATCATTTAATGCTTTTAGCTGATATAAATCAGCATAAAATAAATTTATGTAGTCAATAAATAAAAAAAGTAAACAAAAAAACAAAACAATAATAATGCAAAGTTGCTGCTTTTTCATACATTTTCAGTGAAATAACCCCCTAAACAATTACGCTCATCCAACAACGCGCCTGAAAAGGCGTTTGCGAAGCTTCCTAGTTTAAATCTTTTATTGAGTTGGCATGCGCATCCTGAGATACTCCTCAATTTTCTTTGATACTCTGCAAGCCTTCAGCAAACACTAGGGTTGTGCGAACTTACGAATTTCGAACTCGAACTTTAGAGAAGTTCGGTTCGGGTTCGAAATTGAAAAATAGTGTTCGAGTTCGAAAATATCAAAGTTCGGGCAATTCGAACTTCCCGCTCGATATTGTAACTACGCCAGTCGCCGCGATGCGCGCGCGCAGCGAGCTGACGAAATTCGAAGTGCAGTGCAGCCAACCGAGTTTTAAACACATGAAATCCTATGAAAACTGAAAATAATCATCATCACAGAAGGGCTAGGCCTGAGGTCTGAGCCTAGACTTATAACAGCCTAGGCCTACTACGTGTGTACTGTGACGGCAAAAAGTAGGCCTTGGCCCTAGAGACTGCGTGCTTTCAAAATTATTACGATAAACAACAAAGGAGGCTTTGATGCGGGAATAGGCTTAGGGGTAGGCCTACACGGCGTCGAAAACAATAATCCTTTTTTGGTTTCGTTGCGTCTATATCACTAATATTTCCGATCTACTATCGAGAAGAAAGAATGCCGGTGAATATTCCATAAATGCACTTTTTACGTATTTTAAAATCGTAGTTGGCGTACTTTGACATATTTTATGTTTCTTCCTTCAATTTTCCATCTTTGCTTTGACGACGCTTGAAGGTCAAACTCGCCCAGGGCACGCGTGGCGCGCTCCGTCGGCCATCGCTAGAACTAGAGTCGATAAAAGTTAGGGAAACTTCTTTATCGGCTTTGCTGAAAACTAGTTCCATTCAAGGGCGCGGAATATTCAAATGTGCTGAAATAGCATTGGAGATGCCTAGACCGCGAATATTATAATGAGTGCGAATTTGGAGGCATATTCAAAGGAACACGACGAAAAGGAAATTGAGAAGGAAAAGAAAAACTCAAAGCAAACTTTAATTATTTTTTTTTAGGTTCGGTTCGAGTTCGTTTCAGGTTCGAGTTCGGACTTTTTTGCAAGTTCGAAGTTCGAAGGGCAACCTACTTGAAAGTTCGAGTTCGGTTCGAAGTGAAAAAAACCAGGTTCGCACAACCCTAGCAAACACCATATTTTAGTGGGCATTTGCACGGGTCATATTAGCATAGTAGGTGAACGAGCGGGACCTGCAGGCAGCAGAGGACGACTGCAGCTCTCTGGAGAGGACGCGGCTCAGCGCTAGCGCGCCAGAACAGGTACCTCTTCTCCCCTCACCGGGAGAAGTTGTATTGAGTTGTACTCCCCCTTGTCACTACATGTTCATACCTGTCTGTGTCTTCAGGATAGGTCATTTTCACTTAGGTGGCTCCGTAGGCAAGTTTAATTTTAGACGGTTTGAGTACCTTCAGGTAATTCATAGGGCGCGCAACGTGTACAGAACCGCGAGAATAAATAACACTCACCAGCCCGAGTTATCTAGGTAGGATTTTGATTAAGTCCGGGCCGTGTTCCAGGTCGCTCAATTGGTCTGTACGCCACAGCCTAAACGGCAGGACACTATTACTGGTAGTATAAACTACCAAAAAAAAAAAAAAAAAAAAAAAAAAAAACACTAAAATACAAGACACCGTAAAGATGTGCCTGGAATCAACATTCAACATTCTTGAACAAGTTAATTCTTCAACCTTAGCTATTGTTTGCCTTCTTATGCGTTACCAACAGGCGCTTTACTAGGCCTAAGCTACTTCAGTAGATTTTGTATAGGCTAGGCCTAGGCTAAGGCTCACTTGTAATAAAGTGCAAGATTTAGTTCAATTGTAGTCCTATGTAAGTTAGTTTATAGAACAGTGAACTAAGGTGACCTAAATTGAAATATATTCTTTTAAATGTGTTGTGACTTGTGAGCTCTCTGAAATGTAATTCCGTTACCGTGGAATTGTGGATACTAGCACTAGTAGGCCCTAGTAGTAATGAAGTAATAAAACTTACATTATTTTGAGCCAGGACTAACAATGTCAACCTCTTGGTGTCCTCTCTTGCAACAACAGGTGTACTTGGAGTATGTTGAACCGGTTTAGGATCATCCACAGCAGCTGCAGTGTTTCGAATTTGAACATCCTCCGTCGGCTTTTCCTGATCTGCAGGCACACTTGGGGACTTTGGCTCCACGGTAACTTGGGCTACTGGTGATCTAGCAGGAGATATGTCTTTGGGAACCTGTGGCACTACAATGTTTTTACTGCCAGCTGGCCTGAAAACCTGTGCGTCGGTTTTCAGTTCAGATACTATGACACCTCCTACATACTTGACGGCTCCTTCCATTTTAACTTCGGGGACAGGGATTGTTTTGATTTCAACTTTCTTATTGTCTTGTTTCTCAACTTGATTTTCTACTAGTTTATTGATTTTAGTAATTAGAGTCGAATTAGGAGAGGCATTGTCATGGCCCACGCCATTGTGTTGGCCATTTATGAACGTAACAACTGTTGCATTTGGCGTGTCCGGCTTAAGAAATGAAATTGGTACCAAACGACTTTGAGTCTCAGTTTTAGCACTGATATAATTTACAGGTATTTCCTTGACTACATTTTGTGAGAAGAATTGTAGCACGAGGCTTGTTATAAATCACCACTTCTTTCTCGGGCTGATACTGAACCACAGAGATGGACTCTTTAGAAACACTGTTTGTATTTATTTCATTGTTCTGATTATTATAAATAGTATCTTGAGAGTAAATATCATTGGACGTGTCTGGCTGGTACTGCACTGGAGGAATATTGTCTTTCATACGATTCTGGGTATTATAGTCGTAAGTGTGTAATTTTTCTGGAGGAGGGTATTGGTTAACAGATATGTTTTCCTTAACAGGAACCTCAGTGTAAGTGGAGTGGTCGATGTGGGAATACATTGATGGGTGATAGGGATACATAGGTGGTTGGGGATACATGGAAACGTGACTTTGCATGGGCATGGTATATAGAGGGGTTCCTGTAGCATGCTGGGCAGAAGGGGGAGGTGTAGTAGTATAGTAGTGTGAGTGGTGAGCCACAGGAATGAACGGTCCTGTGGGATAGCCTTGCGGAATTTGTCTGCCGGCATTTGAAGAGTCGATATTTGGGTCATTGTTACGGTAATCGCGCGACTTGTTGTTGCTCTTGGGACGCCGTGTGCGTGCCGCCTGTGAATCTTGCGGCTGGTAAAGAGCTTGGTGGTAGCCTATGTACGGATGTACGCTGACGGTTGCGGTCAGGTTGTTGACGTAGACTGGTGGGGGCATCATCTGGTACATAGTGACGGGCAGATGTGCTGATGACGTGGGGTAAGGAGGCGCATTGGTGTTTAAAGGTGGCACATCCTCAGGTTCTCCATTCATGGACACCGCTTCATCTAAAACAAAGCAAAGTTATTTCAAAGTAGGCCTATATTTTGTCTTCGGGATGAAACAATGGCCTAACTTGAGTCCGTTTTAGATAACCTATCAGATAGGCCTGAATGAAATATGTTTGCTCGGAACGCTGTGCCTAGACTTCAGAGCGTGTGATAATTTTGGTTTTGAGTGCATTCTTGTCGAGTTTGATATTGCGAGTAGGGATGACTTGGATACCCGGAAACCAGTTTCGCCTAGAGAGGTCTGAAATCAATCTCTCGAGGCCTGGGCGTAATTCTAAGGACACATTGTTGAAAGTCTGGTGCAACATTTTCCCACTCTCCGTTAAAGTTTTAACTAGTTATTGCCGCCCCCCATTGTTATTACAGGACCATGTGACAGGTCAGCCTTCTGCCTTCATTTTTTTAATGTTTATCTATGTAATTTGCATAATATTTAATGTTGTGATTGCATAATTTTTAAATTTTTGTATTAATTTGCATATGAATTTGTAAATTAATGATCTACTGATTAGAGTCTAGAGCATAAAGTGGTTATTTCAAGGTGATGTAAGTGGGGTTAAGGCCTATGTTTTTGCATCCAATATTAGGATCGTCGTGAAGTCTGAATGAATCCACAGTGCTGCAGTTTAGGGAGTTTAAAAGTACCGTTAGAAGCGAGTTGAGCAAGAAAGAATGTGAGAATCAGCTGGTGATTGTTTCACGCACCGTCGCATCCACTTTTTGACAGCCAATAGGAAGCCTGAGATGAGTTTGAGCGCTGAACTAGCTACGTGACGGTACAATAACCAAGTTGGTCGCTTGAGATGGGCCAACACAGAACGCTCATTGGTCGAGAGAAGTAAATTTGAATTTGCGGACGAATGAGAGCCCCAATCACAGTAGACCAGGAGCCAGAACCTTTGGGAAAAAGTTTCGTTCAACCCACTTAACATCTCAAATCTGACTTAACCACGTGGTAGTATGCACCTTTGGTACATCTCTAGGGAGGATGTCACTTCGAATTGAGGTATACGTTTTTTTTAGCAGCCATTTTGTTTTTGGATGTGCAATCATTGAAAAGCTTAGTCGGTACTTCTTAAATGTACATAGCTCGTGACACAGTTAACCGATTTTATTTTTTCTTATACCCGGTACCAATTTGTAGGTAATTGTATGTTCTAACTATTGTTTACAACCAATTTTGGTACTTGTTCATTAATGGGACCCCCTCAAAAAAAATGTAAAAATTCAGTAAAAACATTTTGACATTAGACAATCATAACTACTAGGCCCTACATCTACTCCATCTGAGTTTCGGGAGGTCAGGAAAACACAATTATTTTGAACAAAGCCTCGAAAACATCCTTTCCAGCTACATACTTTGCACCAGGAGTGAGACGGCCTACGCCAACATACTCCACCTTTATCGTCGCTATTTTAAATAGGACTTTCAATGAAAAAGTCTTTCGTTTAAAATAGCGTCGTTAAAGGTTTTGTAGGTTCATTTGGTGTCCGTGAACGTCAATGTCAGCTGCACGGCGACGACTGTTCCAATGGACTGTACTCGCCTGAGTCACGTTCAGTGTCAGAGTCATGCATTCAACTCCTCGCAAGTTGTAATTATGTAGGCCTATTGTAAACAGAAATAAGTTCAAAAAACGACGATGGGGGGACCAATTAATAAAAAATTGAGGGAGGTCCCGTTAATGAACAAGTACCCCAATTTCTAAAGGTAATATGATTTCATTGTTAAAAATGCAGACATGGCAAAAATAGTGTAAATAAATTTACTAAAATGTGATTCAAGCATAAATTCACAAATTATTTTGGTCAGTTAGCGCTACGTTTTTATACATTATTAGGATTTATAAAACTAACTCATGGACAACATATATAAAAAATACGGATTATTGCACGTTTGAGTACCTACATAAGCGTTGAAGGCTGAGCATTTTCAGTGGACCGATTGTATGATAATATTTAACTATGATTTTCATCAAACTTCATTTTGTCATTGCTAGTGTAGAATAACATTTTTAAAGTAGTTCCAACAAACAATACATGCAAATGGTAAAATTGAATGATATTAAAAATGCGATTTAAAGATTTTCGCAGAATAGTCGATTTTATGGAATTTTCAGTTTCAAAAGTGGAAAAAGTGGAAAAGTGCGATTTTCATGTGACAAATTTATTTGCTGGCACTTATATTCTTGGAAAGTATAATTCAAGAGTTTTTGAAGGTTCTCTGAAAATTAAATCTAATTCGGAGAAGTCGTCTGTCCTGGACAGCAAAGAAATTCGGACATGTTCAAATAATCAAAAACGTCTGAGGAAATGGTGCAAAAATAGTTCATTGGAAGTCACAAGCATAAAAATTTGGGAAAAGGTATGTAACGGGTCGCCTTGCCCCCTCTGTCCAAATTAAATTTTTCGCAATTAATTTCCATAAATATGTAAATTAATTAGCCATCCAAAATAAATCATCATATTCAATGATAATTTATTTTCATTATAATATATTTTAATGTGAGATAATAAGTCTAGGAGCCAGGGATTGTGTCCTAAACAGGGGCATAATTTCCACTGTGTTAAATTTCATGTGACCTTGGTCGAGAAGAGGGCTAGTTGGCGATGCTTCTGGTGAAGCCTCGTCAACTCAGTTCTGAGAATCGAGAGAGAGTGAAGTCGATTCCTAGCGGGAATTACGAATGCACCAATGGGAGGGGAGTATTCTACGACGGTTTGGCAAGTGTAGCTTGCAGAGTTTGCAACGCTGTGCACCTGTACCGTTAGTTTTGAGCTGTGTGCCACGAGCGGCTGAATCTGGAAGAAAAGATGCTAGCTTGTGAGTGGGGCGGACGAGAGCACGCCGAGCGCTGACCAATAGGGGCTGCGTATAGTCCGGTCATGCGGCGCAAGCTGTCGTTTTGCCAGCCAGGGAAGCCAGCCGACCTCGGAAGCGAACGAGAGGTTCGTTCACTAGTGTTTTGTATCGAGTTGAGTATACAGGTGCTTACCTACGTGCGCGTTGCGAATCAGTACGTGTGAATTATCGCGTAAAATAGCCGCAATGGCAGTGTTTGTACGAGCCAGAAAGAGGCCTAGGGAACACGTGAGTGTATTTTAGTGTATTTATTATCAAATTCTTCGGAAATTAGCGGCGTTTGTGGGGAAGAAGATAGCCACGCCATGTGGTACTAGCCCAAGCCCGCACACCATGACGACCACGCTATCCCTATGGTCCACTCTACACCCATCAGGCCTTATCAAACCTATCTAAATTAATTTCTATTGCAATAGCAATAGAAATATACATCATTCCATCCTTTCATTTCGATAATGTTCGAATTTCCATCTAAATCTGACCACGTGGTAACACACGGAGACCTCGGGACCCACACCATTTGCACCTACTAGGTCCACACTCCTGTTGGAGTTCTCCATTGGTTGAGTCCTGTTGATCCTCCCTATGTTCACCCTATTGTAACCGACACCGTTGGATCGCCCACGCGAGCCAGTGCGTGAGGAGAGGGAAGTGCCGGATAGTCCACTATCCGACGAGCAGTTCGGGTCAATCCGCCTACTTGGGATTTCGACGCCGACGCGCAACCGGTCCGCCTTCCAAATCAGGGGACGCCGACGCCAGGTTTCCGCCTCAAATTCAACTTTTCCCTCCTTATAACTACGCATCGTACACGTGTGAACTACGCATCGTCGACAAACAACCATGCGGTCAGCATGCAGAAGGACAGTGTTGAGTACTAAATTTATTTAATCATACCAGGTCTTATCTTATCATGTATCAATAATGAATGTATTCTAAATGGGGGTTTTTCTTGTTCACCAATGCATTGGAAGTTAAAATCGAGTCATTGTTTAATACTGTATCACATGTTATCTAAGCTTCATTATACTACGGAATTCCAATCTTTACAGTGTACGAGTGCATTGCCCGGAATGTCCTTCACAACACCATTAACTTCCTTTTACATATTATCTCAGGCCCACAGCCAACCTATGAACCCAGAAAATCCTAGAATATAAGCACTAGATTAAGCAGGTGTGCCAGCATCCAGGACTACGGAGGGAGCAACCAGCCGCGCCCACCCCTGTGGAAGCTTGGAGTCCGGTGAGCCGAGTATACACTGAAAGTACAAGGTGTTGTCTTACAGTGTGCACGAGGTAGTAAGTGCATGTCATTGCATTGTAGGTCAGTGTTTATTTGTGTCGGGATATTTCCCTTGGTCTTCAACATTCCTAGCACTAATGAGTAGAACAACTCGTAATAACCTAGAGTTATTACTGGCGCCCAACAATCTAGATAGGAAGGAGAGATATCTAATAGCTAAGGTAAAGACGGGCAATCTGAAAGACTTAACGTTAGTGGATGAGCGCGGAGGCAGTAAAGTCAGGTGTACCTCAGTCGAGTGGGCTTAGTGGAGGCAAACGTCACAGTACTTTATGACCTAATGAACAATAATTAAATATGGATTCATTGAAGATTTTACTCCATTTCCTCACTGGAGGTCAAAAAATGAAATTTTCATAAAAAACAATTTTACTCTAAAAATTATATTTTTGGAATCTGTTTAATCCTCATTGTTGGTTTATCACGTAATAATTCACAAAAAAATTAAATTTTGTAAAAATTATTTTTTTGGAAAAATTGACAAAATTTCAAATTTTGCGTAAAATATCTTTTACAAACTTTGTAACATATTGCGAATTATTATATGATAAACCAATAATGAGGATTAAACAGATTCCAAAAATATAATATTTAGAGTAAAATTGTTTTTTATGAAGATTTTAATTTTTTGACCTCCAGTGCGTTAATTATTATTATTATTTTTATTTCGAAATTGTACACATAATCGTATACTAAGCTGCACACCTCCATAGAAAGTTAGAAAAGGGCATAAGGCCTCAGTCACAAATCACAATGTGTATTAACTTACTATGCCTAATAGTCCTTCATTTACCAGACAAGATATGGGTTAACCACTCTCCGGAAAGCGGGCAAGTAGCAACATATGTCATTCAATTCACAAAACCCCAAAGAAGAATAGTTCACTTGTTGCTAAAGAATGTGCTTTAAAGATGGCCGACGCCGTTTTTTTATGCACGCACATCGGAAGAAGAAACGGCATGTATCTAAAAATCTGTTTGTCCGATTTGGCTGAAATTAATTTTATTCTCTTCCTAATAAAATTGTCAGTGTGTCTGTACAATATAAGGGTCATTCTCAAACGTAATGACCATATTGAAAAAAATGCTTGCAAGAAAAAATTATAACATAAAATTTTATGCCTCCTTTAACAATACATTATCCAATAATTTGTTCTTACAGCCCTAAAAGGGTTTATCTAAAAAAACAAAAATGTTTTACATACAAGCATTTTCATCAATCCAAGTGTACGAAAATGTCATGACTGTTACCGGACATAAAAGTGACAATTGATGTAAGAAGTTATTTATTAAATCTATATTCATGTGCACAATAGTTTTAGTTACATTATCACACAAAACTAATACATTCAATAAAATATACATTTTTATTTTAATCACTTTTCATAGTACCAAAATGTCAATAATGTTACTCAAATTTCAAAACCTGGTAATTAACTTACTAATAATGGACAAATGGCAAATCAAATTTTATCAAGATCACTGTTAGCAATGAAGTATTAATATTATAAATAAGATTAAAAATGTGATTCAGTTATTTTAAACTTTAAATAAGACTTAATTTAATAATTAAAGTCCTTTGCAAGTAAAGAAAGATCCCAGGTATCAAGAAATTTCCCCTCCTCATTACCACCTCCACTCGGCACGGGTGACAGTGCTCGCGAGACGTTGGAATGCGGTAGGCCGCATGACCCATTCATCCAGGTGTCATTGTTAAGAAAGCAATTTTTTGATGTAGTTAAAATGTTATAATTTCTCATTTATTTTCAAATATATGGAATAATTATGTAAAATTAATATAAAATAAACTTTGTATTTTTAAAATAGCTTGAAAACTGCCGTAATTATTGCCTGTCGTAATTATTCTGATCGTAACCATGAAGTTACAACTAACTCTAATTACGGCAGTTTTCATGCTATTTTTAAAATACAAAGTTTATTTTATATTAATTTTACATGATTATTCCATATATTTGAAAATAAATGAGAAATTATAACATTTTAACTACATGAAAAAATTGATTTCTTAACAATGCCACCTGGATGAATGGGTCATGCGGCCTACCGCATTCCAACGTCTCGCGAGCACTCTCCCCCGTGCCGAGTGGAGGTGGTAACGAGGAGGGGAAATTTCTTGATACCTAGGATCTTTCTTTACTTGCAAAGGACTTTAGCTCGGGCAACGGTGTTGACAAAAAGTAACAGTCTTGACAAAAAAGTTACTTTTCTAACAGTAATAATTTTTTTTGGATGAGCGTAGCGAGCGAAGCGAAGATTCCATTTCACTACACTGGAGAAAAAAATCCGGAATGTTTTTTTTTTTTTTTTTTTTAATTTTTTTTTGTATTTTTGTGTGTTTGTTAACACGATTCCGGCTTAACCGATACTCCGATTGCGATGAAATTTTATGGAGGCCTTCGAAATCTCTGAACTTAGAACTGCCACGTTTTTGAGCGCAATCGGGAAAATTTTTCTTATAAAAAACGCAATTTTACGATTTTTTTCGATTTTTAAAAAAATTCTTCGACTTATAACACTTACATGCTTTATCCGATTGTAATGATTTTTAACAGAACCTTAATTTTATGAATAAAGATATTCGTGTGAAATTTGAGCTTAATCGAAAAATTATTTCTCATGAAAATCGAAATTTTACGGGTTTTTTCTTTTTTAAAACAATTCTTTGACATATAACACCTACATGCTTTATCCTATTGTAATGATTTTTTTATAGAACCTTAATTTCATGAATTAATATACTCGTGTAAAATTTGAGCGCAATTGAATAATTATTTCTTATGAAAATTGCAGTTTTACGATTTTTTTCTTTTTTTAAAATTACGTAAAAATTACGATTTATTAAAAAAATTAAGTTAATTTTTAATTTAATTTAATTTTAAAAAAATCTTCGAATAAGTAATGATTTTTTCACAGAACAACAGAAAATCCGCGTAACTCAATGCAGCTCAATGCACCAATTACGCTCATCCAACAACGCGGCGGGACTTAAGCGTTTTCCTAGTCTAAGATCATGTTGCTTGTTAGTGTACAAATCAGTCAACCTAAAGATAAAATCCATCTAATCCAACAAGTTTGTGTTGAGTTTAAAGTAAAGAGACACTACGGGTAACGGTCTTGACAAAAAGTAACATTCTTGACAATGTGATCAGTGAAAATCAATAAAAACAAGTGTTTTGTTACTTTTGAGTATGGTAATGAATTACAACCTCTCCCTTCAAAACACATCTACAGTTGCAGGAAATTAATGCAGTAATCCACGATGCCCTTGGTAATGTTACTTTTTGAAAGTAACATACCTGACAAGTAACGGTCATGACATTTTTATATTCATAAATAAATATCAGTACAAATGCCATGTGCATAAAAGTAGGGTTGTGTTTTCTAGGATTTGGAACTTGATTGTAATGTAATTATAGTGTTTAATCAAAGATAAAATTAAAAATTAATGATCTTAACTTGGTAACATTCATGACCAATAATTAAAATACTCGCCGTTTATTTGTTCCCTTCTCAATTTTAACAGATATCATTGAAAAATCAAACAAACTTCAATGGTGTCATATCATGGACTCTTGTTCTTGTTCTTCTTCATTGATCCACTGCCTTCTACACTTTATTTTTATTTATTTTTTGCACGGTAACGGTCATGACATCAATATTATTACCGGTACCACAGTAGGGACGAACACTCCTTACTTGATATTTCTTGGAAAATGTTATTATATAAAAATGTCTAAAACATCGATTAATTAATTATTATTTCTGCTTTCATTTTCACCAAGAGATTAAATAGTAATTAGTGAAAAATCCAAACAGCTTACTGAAACACTTCTGGTTTTGTGGATAGGGACATGGGTTTTAGCACATTTTGCGTTACGTAATAGTGAATTAAAGATCGGCCTTACAAGATAGAAGTGCAAAAATTCATGGAGCTAATTAAAACTACAGTAAGATCTCTCTTATCCGATCTCCTCTTATCCGATGTTCCGTGTTAACCGAGCCTCCAAAAAAAAAAAAAAAAAAAAAAAAAAAAAAATTAAAGTTTTAAATACGTAAATAAAACATAAAAATAATTACAGACGCCGCGCCGCACTTTTTTAAATGTACTCGCATACATTTGTAGGCATGCCTTACCAGTGAGTGCAAAGAAGATAGATCGGCGATATATCTCGACTTTCGAGCAGTGTGCATCAGTGTACTGAGCGTATAGAGTTCAGTGGTCAGTGTGCGTCGGGCGCATCGCCGGTAAGCGTCAGTGCCACCCACTGAGCATATAAGGTCAGTGTGCGTCGCGCGCCTGCGCGTGCGCATACGATCCAGCCATCTCACACACAGCTGTTCAAAGATGGTCGTTGTGGAACTAGATGCAATCATGTTTCAACCGATTCACGAAATTCGTAATCACGACGCATTGAATTGTTATTCCTGGGCTTATCTTATTTCTTTCCCAGACTTATCTTGCGTCGTGAGCTTCAGCGCGGGCATAGTAGTGAGAGGTTTTCCCACATGAGAAAGAGAGCTAGGCCTAGGCCTATGTTTGCATTGTAGGCCTAGGCCTAGACATACGTTTTTATTACGACATGTAGGCCTAATTGTATACGTGTGTTCGTGAGCTTGAATTACAAGCTATTAAATCATTTAGTATACCCTGTATGAAGTGTATCGTGTGTATTTTATGTTCCTTTATCCATTACATGTGTCATATATCATTTTACCACATCAGGCTATGCTACGAGAGCAAATAAACAATTGATCCGCGCCATCCGAGTTTTTCGCAAATCCGAGGTGCCCCCGGTCTCATCCAACTCGGATAAGAGAGATCTTACTGTATAAGTATTCTAAAAATGTACAACCAAAATTTATGCAAATCAATATCTTGATCTAAAAAAAAAATAATATTAAGGTGGGACAGCACAAGGGTCATTTTTATTTGAGAATGACCCATAAACTTTATATTCAATACATTTTATATGTGTTTAAATATAATATGTAGGGTACATCAATATCATTTATTTTTCACTTTGTTGTCTTTTCGATTGGTACCAGAGACATAAATTCACAGAATAATTTTTTTGAATGTACAATATAAATACTTTAATATGTTGTTAACAACATGGCTATCTTGAAATTTCAATTAAAAAATTATTTTATATATTTTTTAAAATTTAAATAATACGGTGTTCTTTCTAGGATTGCCGCCTAGCTGCGTTGGCGCATGCCAACCTATGGGTAAATTACTCACTTGGGCCAGACTTTTGTGGAAATATCTTCACAATAACAAAAGTTTATACAAATAAATATTATATTATATATTTTAATAAATATTAGCCAAAATATATTATTTTAAGATTTTAGGCGGGTTGGTATCAACTCTCTAGGTTTCTAGGGGTTGTTGTTACGCATAATGCTAAGATTTAGGTGGGGGTGAATTATTTGCGGTTTAGCATTCTTAATAATTGTTGTCAGGGGGATACGCTCGGTGTGGTGTTATGTTTTTTTATACAGATAATGTATTGATACAGATACATTGGACGAGCGAAGCAAAGACTCTAATTTCACAGACCACCCAAAAAATAAGCTCTTTTTCTGTTTGTTTGCGCTCTACCGGGCAATCGGCATAATATGCGATCTTGATGACAATTGGAGGAAACCGTCGAAATTTCTTAACTTAACCCTGCCACATTTTTGGTTACAGCTGAAGAAATATTTCTCATGAATATTGTACTTTTACGATATTTTCGATTATAATGCGATATTTTCGTGATATTTGGCCCGCGGCAGGGCAAACGGCTACTCCGATCTTGATGAAACTTCATGCGAAAGTTTGAAATCATTAAAATTATATATTTTATGATTTTAGGGACATTTGAAGAAATATTTGTCGTAGAAATCGTATACTTTAACGATTTCCCCCCGATTTTAAATACAATATTTTCGTGTTATTTGGGCTGATTCTGACCAAACGGGTAACGGGTGGGGCTACAACGTTCATTATTTTACATGTGCAATAAGATTAGGATGATGTAGTGCCTTTTGAAAGAAAAAGTTGAACAAGTAGGGCAAACTTCATAGAAATAAAGGTTTTAATATAAGCCTTTTACAGGTGTTTAACAAAGTACTAATATCAAGTAACTATAGAAACTTGACAATAATCACCTACACTTACAAGAAGCAAGTCTTTGGGCCTCGAGATATTTTTCATTCTATTGTTAATTGATATTACCATAGCAACTAATAATACTTTATAAAAATTATCCTTATTTAACAAAAATGATTTTGCAATGGGACTTAAAAAAGTACAGTCAAATCTCAGTTATACGTTTTTCAGGGGAAAGGTGCTAAAAAACGAATAAATGCAAAAAACGTTGTATTGAAATTTTTTATTAAATTTTCAAATTTTATACTGGTAATAGGCCTACAATAGGCTATTTGCACAAATTCTCTAAGTGTATTTTTTCGATAGCCACTAACACCCTAGAACACACAAAAAAATTGGATCTTTACATTTTTTAGTTTGGCCGTAATATTGTTTTTAGTTTTCTTGGTCAAATTAGCGTTTTGAAACGCACCTGGTCGCGCGCCATTTTCGTGACGTCACCGGCCATGTAGGCTACCAGCGGACGCATTGGGATAACACGCGCAGGGGCCCTGCTTTTGCGGCAATCAGCAATAATTGATCGAATTATAAGTATTGTGATGTTCCTTTATGCTTGTGTAGCTACGCTACATAAACTGTATTTTAGTGTTCCCAAAGATTTGAGGCGTAAATCGACATGTAGCATATAGGGAATGTTGTGGTTGCCAGTATGAACTTTTAACTGTAGGCCGAGCTATAGGCCTAGGCCTGTAATCTCGGGGGTAATGCACGGTAAAACATATTTGTTTGGTACGTTATATTCGTTATTAATTAGTTGTGGCATTGTATTATGATAATTAATTATTAATAAAAAGACAAGAAAGGGAAGAACAAAAGCTCATGGTAAATGAAAATGGCCAAGTTACAAACAACCCACAGGAAATACAAGAAATGTGGAGGAAATATTTCAAAGATCTGCTAAATGTACAGGTTAGTGAAAATTTAAATGCAGAGAAAGAGAAAGAGGCAAGTGGAGAAGATGAAGAAGACGAGGTAACAGAACAAGAGGTGGCTCGGGCGTTAGGAGCCATGAAGAATGGTAGAGCTCCGGGAGTGGATGACATTTCTGTGGAAATGATCAAAGCATCAGGTGCGGAAGAAGAAGATGGTTTTTCGAGTAATAAGTGCTGCGTGGAAACAAAAGAAGGTACCGGAAGATTGGAAAGAGGTATAATTGTACCGCTGTTTAAGAAAGGTGACCGTAAGAAATGTGAAAAATTATAGAGGGGTGACATTAATGTGTCAGTGTGCAAAAATTTATGAGAAAGTTATAGAACTAAGACTGAAGGAGGTATATGACACAGATCTAAGAGAAGAACAATATGGGTTCAGAAGTGGACGGTCTACTATTGATCCCATATTTGCTATAAACAGACAATGGAGGGGAGATGGCAAAATGGGAAAGAAATGCACATTGTGTTTTGGATCTGGAGAAGGCATACGATCGCTTGCCTAGAGAGAAAGTATGGGAGTGTCTAGAGATAAAAGCAGTGGGAAGAGGTTTAATAAACAGGATACAAAGTTCATATCAAAGGAGTGAAAGTTGCGTACAGACAGATATGGTAGGTCAGAATGGTTCCAAGTAAATGAGGGCTTGCGACAAGGTAGTGTGTTATCTCCAAAACTCTTTACTGTTGTAATGGATGAAATTATAAGAAAGTGAACCAAATGCAGATGGAAGGGGCACAAAACATTAGTGTTTGCGGACGATGTGTTGATTTGGGGTGAGAGTGCCAAGAGAAGTGCAGGAGAAGGTGGACAGATGGAACGAAGTTACTACAGAGTTTGGTCTAAAAATCAATCAGAAAAAAAAGTGAATGTTTGCGTATGCAAAAGAAGACAAAGGGCAGGCCTAGAGACATAGAAAATATTGTACTACGTGGAGAAGTCTTAGAAGAAAAAGAAGAATTTAAATATTTGGGAAGTATATTGACAAAAGATGCAAAAGTGTGTAGGGAAGTGTCATCTAGAGTGCAAAAAGCAGAAGGGTTTTATCAATTGGTGAGAAAGTTACTATGGAATGAGTTGTTCCCACAAAATGTAAAATTTTGCTGTATAAGGCATATTTTGTACCTATATTAACATATGGGCAGTAACATGGGCAGTGGGGAAAAAAAGAAAGAGTCAGCTGGAAGCAGCAGAAATGAAGTTTTTAAGAAGTATAAAGGGAGTTACAAAGATGGACAAGATAAGAAGTAATGAAATAAGGAAAGAACTGGGATTGGAGAGATTGAAGTTTAAGCTAGGAAGAGAACGTCTAAGATGGTTTGGACATATGAAAAGGATGGGCAGGGAGAGGTTAATAAAGAAGACGGCCAAGAGAAAAATGGGAAAGATTAATTCAAGAAGACGTTGGAAAACGGAATGAAGTGTGGGAGCATGTGGCAAGAGTAAAGCTGTGGGAGGACAGAAGAGAGTGGAGTAAATTGGTGGAGAAGAAGGAGTTGGATGATGTGGAAGAAACACTAAGTCTGGCAAGCTTAGTATCTACAGTTTCATGCCCTTGATAATGGTGGAAAACCACCACTCAACCCGACATAGTTGGAACTGAGTTATGATGATTATTATTAATTTATCTTACCGTATAAGTTGCACGAATGTATTTTTGTGTATGCATTTTACCCTTCTAGGCGTCAAATAGCCAACCTACGTGAAAGTGAAAATCCTGATCGCCAACCTCACGGTGGTAAATTAACATGAGTTGTGGTTGCCAAAAATAGTATGTTAGTAATTATTAATTAATGTCCGTGAGCCTTTAAAACTATTTTCTAGTATATAAAAGTGCAAAATGAACTTGTGTAGGCCGAGCTATATGCCCGGCCTACAGGCCTACAATCTCGGGGGTTATGCACCGGAAAACATAATTTTTTGGTACGTTATATTCGTATACCCTAATAATTAATTAGTGGTGGCATAGTAATAATAATCATCATAACTCAGTTCCAACTATGTCGGGTTGAGTGGTGGTTTTCCACCATTATCAAGGGCATGAAACTGTAGATACTAAGCTTGCCAGACTTAGTGTTTCTTCCACATCATCCAACTCCTTCTTCTCCACCAATTTACTCCACTCTCTTCTGTCCTCCCACAGCTTTACTCTTGCCACATGCTCCCACACTTCATTCCGTTTTCCAACGTCTTCTTGAATTAATCTTTCCCATTTTTCTCTTGGCCTTCCTACTCTTCTTTTCCCCTCCTCTGCCGCTTCAAATTCTCGTCTTGGAATCCTCTCCCTGCCCATCCTTTTCATATGTCCAAACCATCTTAGACGTTCTCTTCCTAGCTTAAATTTCAATCTCTCCAATCCCAGTTCTTTCCTTATTTCATTACTTCTTATCTTGTCCATCTTTGTAACTCCCTTTATACTTCTTAAAAACTTCATTTCTGCTGGCATAGTATTAAGATAAATTAAAATTACTCATGTGTCTTACTGTATAAATTACATGAATATATTTACTTGTATACATTACCCTTCTAGGCGTCGAATAGCGAATCTACGTGAAAGTGAAAATCCTGATCGCTTACCTCACGGTGGTAAATTAATATGAGTTGTGGTTGCCAAAAATAGTATGCTAATTATTAATGTCCGCGTGAGCCTATAAACTATTTTCTAGTCTATAAAAGTGCGAAATGAACTTTAAGAGGCCGAGCTATTTGCCCCGCCTATAGGCCTACAATCTCGGGGGTTATGCACGGGAAATCGTATTTGTTTGGTACGTTATATTCGTAATTAATTAGTGGTGGCATTGTTTTATGATAAATTACTCATGTGTCTTACTGTATAAATTACATGAATATATTTTCTTGTATACATTGCCCTTCTAGGCGCCAAATAGCCAAACCTATACTTGAAAATCCTAGGGTGGTTTCGCACACAGAGGTTTTGCGGGAAAGTTAATTTGGGTAGGTTTGTACGTTATCATCGAATGGCAGTGAAGTATGGTTAATTACTCATTTACCTATTAGAATCAGAGACTTCTGGTTAATTAATATTATTAGCCTCTGCCTTCCTTGAATCCATAATATTCTGCCATGGTAGGCGGAGGCCTGCGTATTGGATTTGCACGTCAACCAAGCAAGTCCACTACCTCTACGAGCCTCTTACATGGCGGGTGACGTCACGACCAATCAGAGCGCGTTACGTTCCCCGGGTGGATTAGAAATTACGCATTTTCAAACACAGTTTTCTTATAGAATACTTTTTTTTTTAAACTTTTCAAACCAATTTTTTGTGTTTAGAATTTAAAATGCTCAGAAACACCCTTTAAATTAGCTTTTTTGAACTTCTTGCATATACCCCTTGTGTAAATTAATTTTTTTAGGGCTTGAATTTCTTTTTTTAAAGTTATTTTTTTTTTGATTTTGGGGTGTAGTGTAACTAGCGACGAGATCGGCGCTAGATTTTATAAATAGATCGCCGCGCCCTTTGGGGGGGGGGGGGGGGGGGGGGGTTTACACTTCCCAGAAATTTAAAAAATGAATTTTTTTTCAAGAGGCTTATATCTTGATTTTCCCCTGAATCTGGAAAGCATTTTCTATTTATTGATGGGGGCCAAATTAAGAGTCCCCATTTGGGGCCTAGCCCAAGACTGCCTATAGGATTTTTCCCCTTGGCCTGGGGCCCTAGGCCTAGCCCACGTGCGGTGGGCCCCTGGGCTGGCTGGGCCTCGGCCCGGCGTACATCTTTTGATTACCTATGCAGATGCTGGGCCTACTTCGTGTTTAATGTACAGAAAAAAATAGGCCTGGGCACTAGTCTGCTGGGTATTAAATTCCGAATCTTCTATGTTGTCAATGGGGTAAAAGCTTTCAAAATAAGAGGTTTTGGACGGGAACCAGGGAGCGTGAATACAGGGCGTCGAAAAAAAATATCCTTTTTGGTTTTTTTTTGCTTTTTATCACAAATATTTTTTTTTCCACTCCATCTTCGCATTTTGCTTTTTTCACCAAGGTCCTCTAGTCTCCCCCCAAACCTGGCGGAGGCTCGTCTAACCGCTCTGTGGCACGAAGTTAGGCGTCGCAACCCGTTCCACAAGTATAGCACCATTTTGGTGATAGGGGCACGAGAAATAGAGGGAATTTTTAAAAATCAAAGTGCATCTATTAGCGCGCCCTAAAACTTGACCAAAAAATTACGGTAAGGCCAAAAAAGAATCGCGTCTTTCGAGATAAAAAAATTGACAACCCAAATAATAATGAATAATAATTTGTTGCTTTAATTAATAAAATGAAAAAATTTTTAAATACCCATGTTTATTTTTTATAGTGAATGTGTGGGGATACCCATGAGAAATTTTTTTAATAGATTTAAAAAATTTATTTCTAAAAGCCTGTTTCTGATAATTTGATGAGGATAAAAAAAAAACACTTTTAAACACCCTGCAGTTGACATCAAAACCTGATCTTGAGCACAGAAATGAGCATGGGCTCTAGACTAGGTAAAATTAAATGTGGGATGTTTGTTCCATATGGGGGATGACAAAGACCCTTCTCCGAATCAGACAGGAAAAATCCCCCCTTGAAAGGGAATGAAGGAAATGGCGTACAGCGTTTGACAAGGCTAATGCCAGGAGACACCTTAGAACTAGCCTTCCCAAACCAACGAGACCCAAGTGACCTCGCCAGATCAAAAGGGTTTTTGGGAAGCGGTCTTTACATCAAAAATGAACTTTTCCCCGGAAGGGGAAAATTTTAACCCCCTCTCTCCACAGAAGTTAAGGGCATTATTGCCGCCTTAAGAGTCAACCGGAGTTTTGGCCAGTAGGCCTAATTTGGTGTAAGGGGAGCTTGAAGGGGCATGGAGGTGGGATTTCGCAAATGTCACTCGAATTTTCAAAAATACCCTCCAATAGCGGCCGCAGTTGAAATTTTACGCTGGGCTGCACGTGTACTGCAGAAGCTCCGATACGGTGCGGCGCCGGAGTCCGGTCAAAACGGTCCGCGGGGCGCAAGCCTATTACTTATACTATATTAGTCCTCAACGCTATTATTTCACATCTTTTCGCAGTCTCGCTCCGTGGACGAGTTATTATTACAAAAAGGGGTGCTAGATCAGGTGATTGAGAAAATTTTTTATATCGGGAAAATTCAAATTTGGGTTTTATAAAGTATGTGATAAATGAAAAAAATGTAAAATTTTACCGACTAAAAAACTGTGGAATCAAAAACACGCCCTAAAAGTATATGTATATTCGAAACGCTGTTTTAAAGACCACAAGACAATTTTGAGGCATGTTGTTACAAATTTAATTATTTATTATTACTTTTTTATCGAAATTTTATTATGCGGGGGTACGTGTACGTGCCTTTTTATTGCGCTTAGCTAGTATAAGTATACCATAATATTAAAAATTAGGGGTTGGAATCATTTTAACAGGAATATTTTAACTAGCGTGCAAAGCTCTGATGCAACCCTGCACTGATCCATTAGATGGTATATAAAAAGGGAATTTGAAATGGTTCTGAAAAATGCTGTTTTTTTTTATTCATTGACATTTGAATATTCAATACGATTGAAACTCGTCACATTTTCTTCTATCAATCCCCTATCCAAAAAGTAAGTATGTATAGTGTACAACAATAGTACCTATCATTGGTTTATGCTTCCGTTTTTTTTCTACTGCTTGAACGGAAAGATAAAAAAAGTCAACTTTTTCTCCGGCCTTTTGATTATAAACATTTGTTCTGTAGGTGGCGGCCTAAAAAAAAAAACATAATTTTTTAATATTGGGACAAACTATTTCCATGATTACCTATACTTTAAAATTTCATTCAAATATATTTCTTCAAAACCTATACCCAATGTTTGTACCCAATGACTCCAATGAAAATGCACGTATGCTAAAACGGCAAGGCACGATGTTAATTAAGAAGGGAAAAAATAATTGTGAAAGGAGAAGGAACACCAATTTTGTAAGTGTGTTGAAATTTAAAAGGGAAATGAATTTTTTTTCAAAGTAATTTTATTTTTGCTTACTTGCGTTTTTTATTTATTATTTCTCGGACATTTGAAAAAAACCTTTCACATTTTTTTCTCTATTCAAGAATGCATAAATAAATTTTAAAGCAACCCCCTTTTTTCCGCAAATCAAATACGTAACGAAGTACATCTTGATAAGAATGAACATTTCTCCTTCATGTTTTTTGTGTCAAGAGGGGGTAGAAGCAAAGGGGACCAACCCCCAAAAATTTCTCTTTCTGAGAAAATTTTGGGGTTAAATTTGGGAGAACTTATAAAATGTAGCTTCACTTTGGGGATTGGAATGCAGCCCCTTTTGCTTTCCAAACATATAATTAAAATATCACATCTTTAAATTTTTTAAAAATTTTAATAATTTAAATAAAAAAATACCTTTTAAAAGTATTGGTCCTTTTTTGCCTCTAAACAATTTTCAGTAGAAAATTACCTTACAAAGGGGTTTTGGTCCACTTTGCCTCTTAAAGGGGGTTGGGTCCATTTTCCCCTCTCAAAAATGATGTTAGTTTTTTAATTATTTTGGGGTTTGGTCCAAATCTTTGGGGGACTAATGTGTAAGTACATGCATAAATCTTATTTATGTTAACTAACAACGATTATAATATTTACAAACTCACATGGTAAAATAGGAAGATCAGCAGACAATAACAACCCTTTTTGTGGTTTGGGTCCATTTTCCCTCACAACTTTTTCATGTTTTTTAGGTTTTCCAATTTTTTTTCTTGAAAACAGAAAACTGGCGGTGAGGGGTTGGCCGTTTTACCACTTAATATTTTGAATGTGGCTAAAAAAAGGGGCACCCTACTCCTTTAAAAAAAAAATTGGGTTGGTCCACTTTGCTTCTACCCCCCTCATTTTTTACTTCCCTTTTATAATCACATTTTAAAAAAAAATTATGATTTTTTTGTCATAAAAACGTGTAAAGTTGAATAAAACTTCAATTTCAGCTTTCGTTTTCGATTCCCGGGGTGTGACCGTTTTGCTGTAATGGCCAAATGAGTGCATGAGACTCGAACCAAGCCCTTTTTTGGGATTATAGAAAACACTGTATTATTACTACAATAGAACAACGCTCTGCATTATTCCCTTGGGCCTTGGGGGGCATTGACGTACTAAAAAAACATCCCGGAAGGTGGGGTAGAAGTGCGAAAATTTTGTATATAAAATTATATTTTTAAAAGGTTGAATGACTCATCCCCGGGCATGGCAATGTGTTATGGATCACTCGAGGCGGAGCCGGAAAAGCATATTCACGAAAAACGCCTCTCTTTTGTGCCCCCTTTTTGGAACAAATTTTCCAGCCCAAAATTTTTCGCATTTTCCCCAGCACTTGCCCATAGCATTTGTGAACCCTGCAGGCTTGCTTTGCCCGAATAACCGTTTAGAGGTAGCTCATGATAACGCGTGAACTCTGATTGGAAGGAAACGGTTTGAACCCCGTCACCACACCCTAGCTAAAGTTTCATCCGGAATTTTTGAGCCCTTAGGCGAATCCGGGATGCAACCCCTATTTTAGTTTTTTTTTTTGTGCAGTGCTACAATGTTTTCCCCTCATATTCAATTAACAAATTCTTAATTAGCAAAATAAAATACTAATGGGCACTCGTTCTATAATGCAAATTTGGGTTGGAAATCCCCCCCGGAGAGTGAAATCCTGAGATCTAAAATTACTTTGGAGACAATTTTTAATTTCTTTTCATGATAACCCCCAATGTCTTCTCGGGGTTTAAACAAAATTATACAAACATGTCAATCGTGGGGGATGTGTGCTGTGTCAATAAAATGGATCTACTAAAAACCCGCCATCGAAAAAATGGATGGCCCCCTGTGAACGAACACAAAAAAATTTCCCAAAAACTGGCCCTACCATATTTTAAATATGCATTTACAACAAACTACAATCACTCGTGAAATGGTCCCCCTTCCGAGCGGAAAATTTATAGCTTTGTTTTTTTTTTATTAAATCCACACAAAATTATTTCCCATTAAAAAAGAAATAGGGCCTAATACAAAAATACAAATAGTAGCCGAAAATTTACATTACCGTTAACAAAATTTTTTTTAGCATTGTTTTCCAAAAGAAAAAAAAATATCGCTCTAAACATTATATTGTTGCTACACCGGGGTTTAAAACCCGGGGCCCTTAGCTTTCCGGGGGCTTGCTCTTACCAGCTGAGCTATGCAGCTCCCAATTTAAAACTGTCTAATTTTTGGTCTATTTTGTTTCTGTACGGACAGCTAAAGGCCCCCGGGTTCAAACCCCTGGTAGCCCTTTTTTTTAATTTTTTTTAAAAAGTACTAACATAACAGAGCAAAGTCCCCACTTAAACCCCAAGGTTAAACATCGTATAGCCCAACTCTAGGGTTATGAGATAGTTGTATCTTCTAGTTTTTTCAGTGCTGCTCTACAAATGTACAAAACGACCAAGAATTAGACAGATTTAATTGTGGCTGCCATAGCTCAGTTGTAAAAATTCCCGGACAGTAAGTCCCGCCCGGTTCAAACCCGTTAGTCACTTTTAATTTCTGTCTAAAGTTTAACATAACAGCGTCCTAGTCGCCTAAAGCCAAGGTTAAGGAAATAATAAAATCTATCGACCAGTCAAATATTTACACACACAACACGGAATGTCTTACAATTACCGTTTCTTAATAAAACAGCATGTGGCAATTTTTTTTCAACATTACCCTACCCACCTACACCACACACTTTTATAGCTTAAAATTTTCATGGGAGTTCACACACTTTTAGTATGATAAATGCACAGGAGTTCACGAAATACTGAATGAAAATAAACCGAGATTTCCTATATCTCGATGTGACAGAATTGCTCGGTTACAAGGTCACGCATGTTTACGAAAGAAATGAACTCTGTGTCGCTTGAACCTCTGTATTACGACTCGTGGCTGTCATCGCCTACAGCGTGCAATGTCACAAAAATAATAGCATACGTGCGATTGGCAATAGGCAGATAACTTATCCAGATAAATGAGGAAAACGATTTAATTTCGTTTATATTTTTGGAACACAGATTGATTTTTTAAATCTTTTCGGATAACTAGTTAATTCCTGTTTTTTTCCAGAAAGTTAGAGTTAGAGAGGTAAGAGAACTTTTCATAACTCGTGGTGCAGTGAACCAAGGACGAATTCACATCAGAGCGCTTTGCTTTTTGCTTGATGTTCCAGATAATTATTTATAGTTGGCGACTTATGACGCTGTTTGATGGTAGTCTTACTAGACATAATTAAAAAAGGTGCTCCACCGGGATTGTAACCCGAACTCTGATGTCTGGGGGGTCTGACTTTATTATTATTTTCTTACTTCAAATAAAAATGGTCCCGTGCGTGGTTGAAATAAAAATTAATTTCAATCTACCAAAATTTATATCAAGCAATAGCCAACATAAAGCCACTTTTTACGACTTATCTCATCTTAATTTGACAGCCCGTGGTTCACCCGGTGGTAAACTGTTTTAAAACCCATAAAATTATACAATGTTAATTGAATTGCCAAAAAAGCGAATAAAATACTGTATTTAGATTATGTTTATTATCATAATGAAATGTTTCCAGCGTGCTTCACGCCATTTTTTTCTCCTATAAGAGATGTTTATGTTGTACCATAACAATGGACTTGTTTGCCAAAACCCTCCTCCCCCCCCACCCACTTCCGCCCAACTAATATGTACATCACACGCTTTCAAAAGGCGATACCTAAAATTATTTACTTCAATTCACTTGCAGTAAATTTGAAAGACTCAGAGATTTTAAATGTAATAACGGCCGTGGCTGGATGTTTAATAATTGTTTCCATCTGTGTGAAATAATAAACAAATTGTCCCGACTGTGGATCGAACCCAAAAATACGGTCCCGTACATATAATAAATTGAAAATTTGGGATGCTCCGTTAACATTGTCTGTAAGGGAATAAACATTTGACGCCAAGCATAGCATTCTTAGCGCAGCTAGCATATGATCAAATGGTGGTCCTGAAGTAGTTCACGACAAAGCATGCACAATCAGAACAACTTTCAACAAAATACATGACTGTCACTCAAAGTGGTGAAAAGCTTCGTATGCTAGGTTTGCGCCACTTGCTGGAGTCAAAAAAGCCTAAAATAGCGCCGAACATGCTTTTACTTCATTGTACAGCGGAACCCTTGTTAAAAATTCTCAGATTTTAGGAATGCTAGTTGAAGTGTATATTTACACGTGTGTTGCGTCTTTTTCCAAAAAGTGCTTGGTTACGCCTAAAAAATAATCGCGAAAACAGGTAAATGTTAAAATTTCCCAAAAGTTACAAATTATTAAAACAGGACAATTTGGAAAAATACTCACACACGTTCATTGGACTGTCTTTAACTGAGTAGAATAAAAAAAAAATTAAAAGGCATATCTCAATTGTGTCCGTTAGATACGATGGAAGTACAAACCATGCAAACCCACCGAATAAGACAGGTCCAGTAGAGCCTTAAAAAAAAGCGCCCCAGGGTAAGATGTATTCCTAATACAGCACTGCTAAACCTCCGTAAAAAGCCAATTTCATACCCAACATGTTCAGCTATGTTACCCAAAATTACTTGCCAATATGAAAAAGTCAAAGATATTCTGTTTTTAGTAAAACGGAAAGGCCCCACCTTCCCCCAAAACTACCCCCAATCATTCTAACCGCATTTCAAAAAATATTCGAACGAATCACCAAAACCAGGATTAACAGCACTTAAAAGATACAAAATTTAAATAAACGAACGTTTGGGTTTCGAAAAGGCCACGTCACTACCCACCAGTGGTGAGAGTAGTGGAGCAACATCAGTCGAAGGTTGAATACATAGGTCCTCATGCCTTTGTCGTTTCAATAAAAGGGCCCAATTGCCTTTCTCGACGTAGCCCAAGCGTTCGATCGGGTCTGGCATGATGGATTAATATACAAACTTCACCAAGCAGATCTTCCTCTGTATTTAACAAAATCATCTACTCCTATCTGCAGGGTCGTACCTTTAAAGCATCAGTGGGACACGCAACTTCCACCACAAGGGAGATCCAGGCGGGTGTCCCGCAGGGCTCTATCCTGGGACCAGTGTTATTTACTATTTTTATCAATGACATGCCTAAAGTAGATGGGGTCCACTATGCCATCTATGCAGACGACACGGCAGTAATTGCTACATCGTGGAATGCTTCTAGAGCCTTCGACCTTCTACAAAAAGTCATAAATGCCCTGGAATTATGGTTTGAGCTATGGCGAATTAAAGTAAACGTCACCAAAAGTGACTCTGTCCTATTTACAAGACGAAGATCAGCCAAGTATGTCGACCATGATAGTCTAGAATTATTTGGGGAGGATATCCCAACCAGCAAATATGCCAAGTATCTGGGGGTCATATTAGATGACAAGCTCACGTGGGGTAAACACATTGACAGCGTAGCCAGCAAGGCATCACAGAGGCTAGGGTTGCTGTATTGCCTACTAAAGGCAAAAAACGGTCTTTCAATTGCTAACTCGGTACTATTATATAAGTCATTAATCAGACCTATTCTTACATATGCCGCACCTGTGTGGGCAACTGCATGTAATCATCTATTGACAAGCTCCAGAGGGTTCAGAATCGCGCATTGCGAATGGCTACGGGCTCGCCCTGGTACGTTCGCAATGTGGACATTCACCAATGGGTAGGAGAAGTTTCTCTTAGGAAATTTATGTTAAAACTAACTACATCTTTTTATCACAATCTTGACCAGAGCGGAAATCCCCTCATTAGTGGTTTAGGCAATTACGACCCCAACCAGGCCTATAAGTACAAAAGGCCTAGAATGGCCCTTTCCTCACTAGATCAGTAAGCTGAACTCAAGAAGACTGATAGGCATTGCCTATTTACGTTATGAATTATCCTTTTCAATCCTAATTCCTTCCAACGTTTATATGTCTTAATAAAAAGTGACCAATGACCTCCCATTATATTAATGACATCCCTTATCAAAACCATGACACAGCACTATGTGCTACAATCCTTTTTTTTTTTTTTTCATCCCAACAAAGTAAAGACCAATAAAACATGAAACATACTTAAACATCAGATGATCCTATAAAGAGCTCCAGCTCGTAGTGGGAACAAAGACGTAATAGCCCAAGGGCTATTTAGCAATAAGAAGAAAACGAAAAAAATGTGTTTTCCCGTTTAATTGAAGGTAAATTTAGGGAACCCATCTGTAAGTCTCCTCCACTCGCAGACGGATGTAAATCAATGGTCGGACAGAAACCCTGTATACATTCTTCGTCGTCACCTCGTGCACTGTCTTCCAATGGTATTGCTACTTGTCTCATTTCCATCTCCCGAATCAATCGGTTGTGTCATTTCATCATCAACAAAAGGAAGAAGATTCAATCGCAATTGTTCAATGATGATTATAAATTCCATTTCCACTTTGACTTCGTATACAAAGTATAGAATTCGGATGATTAGTACTCATCATTGTGCATTGTTATTATGAAAAGGATCTTGATACATATGTGACTAAAAACACTTATCAATACGTAATCAAATGAAATCTCTGTTCAGTGTTTTCAGAAAATACAATGTAAATTACAAATATGTGTATTATCCCCCAATGAGACACAAGATTGTGTCTCACTCTCATTACAAGTGAAACGTTTATATCACAATACAACTTTACTTATATAAATGCTGTAGGAATCAATTTTTTGTTCCTTTACAAAAGTAAACTTTTCAATAATTATTTAAATTCGTCGTGATTGTTAAATTGACAGATTTGATGAAGGTAGCAGTGTGGATGATAACGGTTGTAAACTAAATTGGTCTGTTGTAAAGTTTTGCACACAAAGAGATATTTATAATGGCCTTCTTCCAGAATCTGTTATTCTTCTATATCAATACTTCAATACCTAGAGAAGAAGACCCTTCTTTTGCTCTAAACCGCTCGCCCCTCGCCCCCCACCCCCGCAGCCCCTAAAGAGATGCAGCCTTCCATTCACAGAAGTCTGAGAAGTTGCCTACCTTTACGGGGTACTTTCAACCAAACCACATTCAAACGCCCGCGTAGTTTTGACCAGTAGCGCCCAACTAGTGGATTTGCTTGAAACTAACCAAAGGGAAAACCTGACCTTAATAACACCTACATGCTTTATCCGAATGTAATGATTTTAACACAGAATCTTTATTTTATGAATGAATATACTATTCGTGTGAAATTCGAGCGCAATAAAAAAATTATTTCTCATGAAAATTGCAATTTTACGTTTTTTGTAATTTTTTTAAACT
Organism: Sweltsa coloradensis; assembly: GCA_024449915.1. Lineage (NCBI taxonomy): Eukaryota > Metazoa > Arthropoda > Insecta > Plecoptera > Chloroperlidae > Sweltsa > Sweltsa coloradensis. The sequence goes on from JAMZAV010002555.1 coordinate 52,882, forward strand.
TTCTTCAACTTATAACACCTAGGCCCTACATGCTTTACCCGATTGTAATTATTTTTATACAGAACCTTAATTTTATGAATTTATATATTCGTGTGAAATTTGAGCGCAATCAAAAAATATTTTTTCATGAAAATCGCAATTTTACGTTTTTTAATTTTTTTATTTTATATTTCTTTGATTTAAAACACCTACATGCTTTATCTGATTACGATTTTATGATATGATATAATGATTGATAACGATTTTTATACAGAACCTTTATTTTATAAATTAATAAATTGGTGTGAAATTTGAGCGCAATCGAAAACTAATTTCTCATGAAAATCACAATTTTACGCTTTTTTTTGTTTAAAAAAATTACGCTCGTCCAACAACGCGCCTGAAAAAGCGTTAGCGAAGCTTCCTAGTTACCTATAAATCATCCCAGTACCCAAATGTCTCACATTTTGCAGCTAGTATTAAAATTCTTCAATATTTTTACCAGTCTATTAGCCTGAGGTTATCTGTTGAACAAGGGTCTGTGACCACAAATGTTTGTGCAACGATTACACTAGGGAAACGCCAAAGTCGTTGATAGACGAGTGAGCGAGCCACGTGTTGAGTACCCGGTATCATTCCACATACTGGGCTAGATCCAGCCTTAAGAACCTATAGGGAAGGAAAGGGGATGTACAGGCTTGCTCACTCATCTAACAACGACTTTGGCATTTCCCTAGTAGAATACAACTCCACGATACATTCGGGACAGGTAGGCAGTAGACAGTATTTGAAATACAAAATACAAATGTATTTTAAATAGACCTAGATGTATCTTTACTCTTTAGATACATGTATCTAGATACTGCCATTGTCTACCTGTTGCGGTGCGTGCAGACCAGTTGAGCAAATGAAAACGAATACAGTAAGAACTCTCTTATCCGATCTCCGCTTATCCGATGTACCGTGTTAACCGAGCCGCCCAAAAAAAAAAAGAAAAAATTAAAGTTAAAGTTATACGTAAATAAAACAAAAATAATTACAGACGCCGCGCCGCACTTTTTTAAATGTACTCGCATACATTTTGTAGGCATGCCTTACGAGTGAGTGCAAAGAAGATAGATCGGCGATATATCTCGACTTTCGAGCAGTGTGCATCAGTGTCACTGAGCATATAGAGTTCAGTGGTCAGTGTGCGTCGGGCGCATCGCCGGTAAGCGTCAGTGTCACTGAGCATATAGAGGTCAGTGTGCGTCGCGCGCCTGCGCGTGCGCATACGATCCAACCATCTCACACACAGCTGTTCAAAGATGGTCGTTGTGGAACTAGATGCAATCATGTTTCAACCGATTAACGAAATTCGTAATCACGACGCATTGAATTGTTATTCCTGGGCTTATCTTATTTCTTTCCCGGACTTATCTTGCGTCGAGAGCTTCAGCGCGGGCATAGTAGTGAGAGGTTTTCCCACATGAGAGAGAGAGCTAGGCCTAGGCCTATTTTTGCTTGTAGGCCTGGGCCCTACTGCGTCGTGTTTAGGCCTAGACATACGTTTTTTTTTACACATGGGGGCCAAATTGTGTACGGTGTTTGTGACTTGATTTAAAGCTTTTAAAATCATTTAGTTTCCCCTGTATGAATGTATCGGGTTTTTTTGTTCCTTTATCCATTGCATGTTCATATTTTTTTTAAACCCAATCACTATGAAAAACGAGAGCAAAAAACAAAATGACCCGCGCCACCGATTTTTTCCGGAAAATCCAGGTGCCCCCGGTCTCATCCAACTCGATAAACATTTTTATTTAAAGGGAAAGATATAAGGAATTGGTGCCAACGCTTACCAAAAACATGGAGTAGCCTCCGCGATAAAACTATAACACACAAAAAAAACAAAAAACTACTATGAAAAAAGAAGCAAATGATTAGGCCAAGTTGCAACTTACCATAAACTGGTTCAACCCATGGCAACTCAGGATACTTGGCATTTGGATTAGGTTCCGTTGCGTACAGTACATTGTGCAAATGTTCAAGCTCAGCTTCGTTAAATGTCCGTGAGATCGAGGAATTCGAAATCCTACAAAAATACACCATTTCCCTTTGTTTTAAAATGCTTCGTACATGTTTCTTTTACTGCTAAATCAAAAAAAAACCAAATTTTTAAATTCCTTCTTCCAAAAAAAAACAAATACTCAAAAAAACCTTGCATTACAATTCACATGTAAATAAACAGTAGAATCATTACACAACAAAATTTTTGGGGAAAACAATAGATAAAATTTAAACCGGGATGCCCCTCACACCCAATAAAAAAATCACCCTCGCTTTTTTTGAAATTAAAGATCAAACAAATAACAAATATCAACTGCTAAAATATGTTACTTTCTCTATTTGTCGCACTTGAGATATGGAATCGAATTTTGGGGAATATCGTATATGAAAAGGTATTCACACGCAAAAAACGAGCATCAGGGCTTATGTACCCTTAAGCCGACGGAGAAATTGCAAACCCTACTTTTTTACACTAAACATTTTTACAGTCACATCCCTTTTAAAATTCTCAAGTAAATTTTATCAAAAAAAAAACATCCCACCTCACATCAACAGTGGCATACCCCCCCCAAAACCCAAAAGGCCAAAAAAAACCTCCATCTTAACCAAATTTGACAAACCAGGTAAAAAAAAAATTTGATTTTTGAAAAAACTCTTTAAATAAACCCCCCCAACAAAAAAAACAAACAGAACACATCAAATTAAAAAATGAACTAACTAAATTCCAAATAAAAAGGATACTACAGCATAAAAGACTTTGTACAGACAAAATACCAATAATTGCTATATTTTTTATTGTGGGAGGTACCATTATAATAGGCTATAGGCCATATATTTTGTAAAAACCCTATATTATATTATTTTAAATTTTTATGAAAACAATAGTCATTTTAGAAAAAATGGCTACACGGTGAAAATTTTTATAAACTTAACTGTACTTTTTTGTTATTTGTTTCCAAAAAAATAAATTTAATAAATAATAAAAAAAAATAAATAAAAAAAGGGCCACCCGTCTGAATCTTTTTGGGGCCTGGAACAATCTATCTTTCACTTTCCTGGGGGTTCATTTTTTTATCATTCTTCTCCCCGGGTATGTAATTTTATCCTCTCATTTAAAGGTGCTTTAAACATGAGGCCCGAGAAAAATAGTAAAGAAACTTGTCAGTCTTAAAAATAACAAAGTATCAATCAATAGGGAATATGCATGGTCGTTCAATATTGATTTTAGAATAGGGAGCACATATTGTTTAATTTTTTAATATCAACATTGTTACCAAAAGTAATTTAAGTGTAATATTGTAACTTATTTGGGGGGTTAAAATTTGCTATTTCATATTTCCCGACCATTAATATTAAATTTTTGAAATCTCTGAAGTTACTATGCAAACCAGGGTGCTGAAAGTGCAATGCAAAAAAAAAATGTGGGAGGTTTCCCTTTAAAATGTTTGGTTGTAAGGTTTTTTCAGGCCACCCACGGAGCGAGTGCGGGAATGTATTGCTAAACCGTGGGCAGGTTTCCTTCAACGTTTTGAGTCTAGTATAGTTCTCAGGGCCACCCCGCGGAGCAAGGCAGGAAGTGTTTGCTAAAAAACCCTTGGCATGTTCCTTCCGTTTCGAGTCTAGTATAGTTCTCAGGCCACCCCCGCGAGCAGAGTGCAGGAAGTGATTGTAAACCTGGGGGCAGGTTCCTTCAAAATGTTTCGAGTTAAATATAGTTTTCAGGCAACCCAGCGGAGCAGAGTGCAGGAAGGTATTGCTAAACCGTGGGCATTTTCCTTTCAACTGTTTCGAGTCTAGTATGTTCTCAGGACCCCACAAAGGTCAGGGTGATGCAAAACCCCTGTGGCAGTTTCTTAAGTTTGAGTCTAATAGGCTGGGCCACCCCACACAACAAAATTTTTTTCAAAAAGGGTTTTGGAGGGTCCTTTAAGTTTCGGTCTAGAAGGGTTTTCGGGCCCCCAGCGGGGGGGGGGGGAGGAAGGGGGGGCTAAACCCCTGGGGCAGGGTTTCCTTCAAATTTTCTCCCCAGAAAGTTCTCGGCCACCCCGGACAGGTCAGGATTTTCTAAACCCCTTTTCATTTCCTTCAAATGTTTTTGGAGCTAGATAGTTTTTTCCGGCCTGCCCGCGGGGCAAAATCAGATGGGTTTGGTAAATTTTTTAAGGGGGGCCAAAAATTTGAAGGGGAAAATGCAGGAAGGTATTGCTAAAACCGTGTGCTTTTTCCCTTTAAATGTTGAGTTGTATAGTTCTCAAAGGGCCCCCCAGCGGGGCAGAGTCAGAAGTGTATTGCTAAACCGGTGGCGTGTTCCTTCAAAAGTTTTAGTCTAGTATAGTTCTCAGCCCCCCGCGGAGCAGAGTGCAGGAAGTTATTGTAAACCGTGTGGCCGTGTTCCCTTTAAATGTTTCAAAATCTATATAGTTTTCAGGCCCCCAGCGGGGAGAGTGCGGAAATGTTTTCTAAAACCGTTTGGGGGTGTTCCTTCAAATGTTTTTGATCTATATAGTTCTCAGGCCACCCACGGAGCAGAGTGCAGGAAAGGGATTGCTAAACCCTGTGGCATTGTTTTTTTTCGAGTCTAGTAAGTTTCAGGCCACCCCGCGAGCAAATGAGGGAAATTATTTCTAAAACCGTGTGGGAGTGTTCCCTTTAATGTTTTTTCTGTAAGTTCTCAGCCCCACGGGGGCAAGTGCAGGAAGTGATTTCTAAAACCCTGTGGGAGTGTTCCTTTAAAATGTTTCAGTCATATGTTCCAGGCCCCCACGGAGAGGTGCAAATTATTTTAAACCTTTTTGGCTGTCCTTTAAATGTTTCGACTATATGTTCTCAGGTAAAAAACCCCAAGAATGGGGAAGGGATTTGTAACGGTTAGGTTCCCCAAAAAGTTTCAGTTTAATAGTTTGGCCCCCCCAACAAAAAGGGGAGGTAATTTCTCCGTGTGGCATGTTTTTAAATTGGGGTTTCAATTAGTATAGTTCTCAGGCCACCCCGGAGCAGAGGGAGGAAGTGTATTGCAAAACCCTGTGGCTGTTCCTTCAACTGTTTCGATCTATATATTTCGGCCACCCAAACAGCAATCAAAATGAAAACCGGTTTGTTCCCTTCAACGGTTTTCATCAAAGTTTTCGACCCCGGGGGGATTTCTTTTGGGTGAAAGTACACCGGTTTTGGACTCCCCTTTTTAACTTCCCCAATAATGGGAAAAATTTTGAAAATTTTCGTTTTTACAAAATTTCCCCAAACAAAGACGGGAAAATTGGAAAGTTCGTTTTTTTAATTTTATTCTGTTGTTTGGGGCCCCGGGCAGAAGGGAAAGGATTTTAAAAGGGTTTTGGGGTTTTCAATTTTCGGGAAAAAAGTTTCCGGGAAACCCCGGGACAATCAAGTTGTGCTAAAGGTTTTGGAGTGTTTTTCAACTGTTTTTCCACTAGTATGTTTTTCAGGCACCCAGCGAGCAGAGTGAAAGGAAGTTATTGTAAAAACCGTGTGGCGTGTTTCCTTCAAAATGTTTTTAGTTAGTTTTTTGTTTTTTTAGGGCCCCCCAGCGGAGCAAGGTGCAGGAAGTGTATTGTAAAAACCCTTTGGGATGTTTCCTTCACTGTTTCGAGCTAAAGTTTTCAGGCCACCCAAAACGGGCAGAGTGCAGGAAAATGTTTTGGCAAACCCTGTGGGAGTGTTCCTTCAACTGTTTTTGGGTCTAGTATATTCTCAGGCCACCCCCGGGAGCAGAGTGCGGAAGGGTATTGCTAAAACCGTGTGGCAGTGTTCCTTCAAAAATGTTCGAGGCTAGTATGGTTTTAGGGGCCCCCGCGGAAACAAATGCAGGGGGTATTGCTAACCGTGTGGCAGTGTTTCCTTTCCCGTTTCATCAGTATATTCTCAGGGCCCCCCAGGGAGCAAGTGCAGGAAGGTATTGTAAACCCGTGTGGGGGTTTCCTTCAACTGTTTCGAGTCTAGTAATTCTCAGGGGCCCCCCACGGACAGATGCAGGGGAATGTATTGCTAAAAAATGTGGGAGTTTTCCTTAAAATGTTTCAGTCTATATATTCTCAGGCCACCCAGCGGAGCAGAGTGAGGAAGTGTATTCTAAACCCTGTGGATTTCCCTTTAACTTTTCGAGTCTAGTATAGTTCTCAGGGCCCCCCAGGGACAGAGTGCAGGAAATGTATTGCTAAAACCGGGGGGAGTGTTCCTTAAAAGTTTTCGAGTCTAGTAAAGTTCTCGGGGACCACGGAGAGGTGCGGAAATTTTTGCAAACCGGTATTTTCCCCTTCAAAACTGTTCATCTATTGTTTCCCCCAGGACCCGCGGAGGCGATAGGGAAGTTTTGTAAAAAGTGTGGCAAAAATTTCCTTTTAATGTTTGAGTTAGTAATAGTTTCACAAAGCGGGGAGGCAAATTACAAACCCCTTTTCAGTTTTTTTCAATGTTTTTTTCGGTTTGTATAGTTCTAGGGCCCCCCAGCGGAGCAGGTGCGGAATGTTTGCAAACCGGGCGTGTTCCTTTAAATGTTTTGAGTTTGTTAGTTCCAGGCCACCCGCGGCAAGGCAGGGAAATTTTTTGCTAAAAACCCTTGGCAGGTTCCTTCAAATTTTTCGATCTTATTTTCAGCCCCCCCACGGGACATAAAAAATGAGGAAAACCGGTAGTTTTCCCACTTTTTTATATATATTCCTAAAAAGGGCCAAAAACCCAACGGGCCCAATCAGGAAGTGATTGGTAAACCGTTGGAGGTTTCCTTTCCCTTTTATTAATTTTCCCCCCCCGCACATTAAATTTTAAAGGGCACATTTGTTTTTCCACAAACCAAAAAATTTATTTTAAAGGTGTCCTTTGACCGTATTTTTCTAGGAAACCCGGGAAAATCGGAATTGTATTTAAACCCTTCTTTTTAACTGTTTGGTCCGTAATTTGGGCCCCCCCCCATGGGGAATTAGAAAAGGTGGGGGTTTTAACCACAAAAATTTTCAACCCGGGGAAGGCGGGAGGTTTTTAAACCTTTCCCTGCCTTTTCAGTTGAATTGGGAAAGGGGAAAGTGGGGGGTTTTTCTTGGGCGGCCCAGTTTATAGTAAGTTTTCAGGCCCCCCACGGAGCAGAGTGCAGGAAGGGATTGCTAACCGTGTGGCAGTTTCCTTCAACTGTTTCGAGTAGTATAGTTTTCAGGCCACCAGCGGGGCAGAGTGCGAAAATGTTTGCTAACCGGTGGCAGTGTTCCTTAACTTTTTCGAGTCTATATAGTTCTCAGGCCACCCAGCGGAGCAGAGTGCAGGAAGTGTATTGCTAAACCGTGTGGCAGTGTTCCTTCAACTGTTTCGAGTCTAGTATAGTTCTCAGGCCACCCAGCGGAGCAGAGTGCAGGAAGTGTATTGCTAAACCGTGTGGCAGTGTTGTGGCAGTGTGTGCTCCAGTCCTCCTCCTTCCTCCTTCCTCCATTGGATGAGCGTAGCGAGCGAAGCGAAGATTCCATTTCACTACACTGGAGAAAAAAATCCGGAATGTTTTTTTTTTTTTTCTGTATTTTTGTCTGTTTGTCCACACGATTCCGGCTAAACCGATAATCCGATTGCGATGAAATTTTATGGAGACCTTCGAAATCTCTGAACTTAGAACTGCCAAGTTTTTGAGCGCAATCGGAAAAATTTTTCTCGTGAAAATCGCAATTTTACGATTTTTTTTTATTTTTTTAAAATTTCTTCGACTTATGACACCTACATGCTTTATTCGATTTTAATGATTTTTGCACAGAACCTTTATTTTATGAGTTAAAATATACTCGAGTGAAATTTGAGCGCAATTGAAAAAATATTTATCATAAAAATCGAAATTTTACAGGTTTTTTCTTTTTTTAAACAATTCTTTGACTTATAACACGTACATGTTTTATCCGATTGTAATGATTTTTTCACAGAACCCTTATTTTATGAATTAATAGATAAGTGTTAAATTTGAGCGCAATCGAGAAGTTATTTCTTATAAAAATCGCAATTTTACGCTTTTTTTCTTTTTTTAACAATTTCAATTAATCTTTAAAAAATTAAAAAATTAAAGTTAATTTTTAATTTAATTTAATTTAATTTAAAAAATTTCAATTATGTAATGATTTTGCCACAGAACAACAAAAAATTCGCATAACACATGGCTGCTCAATGCACCAATTACGCTCATCCAACAACGCGGCGGGACTTAAGCGTTTTCCTAGTTTAGAAAAAGGAAAAAATCGTAACATTGAAATTTTCATAAGAAATAATTATTTGATTGCGCACAAATTTTACACAAATATATGAATTTATAAAATTAAGGTTCTGTGAAAAAATTATTACAATAGGATAAAGCATGTAGGTGTTATAAGTCAAAGAATTGTTTTAAAAAAGAAAAAAAAACTAAAATTTTGATTTTCATGAGAAATAGTTTTTTGATTGCGCTCAATTTTCACACGAATACCTAAATTCATGAAATTAAGGTTCTGTCAAAAAATCATTAAAATCGGACAAAGCATGAAGGTGTTATAAGCTGAAGAAATTTTTTAAAAATCGAAAAAAATCGTAAAATTGCGATTTTCATGAGAAATAATTTTTCGATTGCGCTCAAAAACGTGGCAGTTCTTCGTTCAGAGATTTCGAAGGCCTCCATAAAATTTCATCGCAATTGGAGTATCGGTTTAGCCGGAATCGTGTTAACAGACACTCAAAAATACAGGAAAAAAAAGAGAAAAAAAAAAAACATTCCGAATTTTTTTTCAGTGTAGTGAAATGGAATCTTCGCTTCGCTCGCTACGCTCATCCAACAATTTAACCATAGACTGTACTATGGTAAATTTAAGCATGCTATTTGAACCGTAGCTACGGGAACGACAGTAGAGTTTAGCTGTAGACTTTAGGCCTAGGTAGGCCTACGGAAGATTTACGACCTCTAACCTGAAGCTACGGACAAGTTTCGTAGGCCTACCTTTAATTCTATGTCCACAACTACAGATGAAATTGCTACACGCCAGCCTACATTAGGGTGTTATTGCTCACGTAAATACAGTAGTGCACATCTATTTGTAGGATTCATTAGTACTTTCGAGACTGTGGCATGTGTTTTCAGGCATAATTTATGATATAGGCCTATCAAATTCTGGTAATTATGAACAATTCCGTATTATTGTCAAATTTGAAAAATAACTTTCAAAAAGGCTTTACTAAGCATCACTAGTCGACATATTAACGTTTCAAAACGGCGCTTAGGCCCTACCTTAGAAATGTGTAAAAAGAACACAGATTGAACACGTAAATACTCGGGACATTTCACTGTTGTTGGTTCGCCATGTAGGACATTAACATCTTGTTTTTACGACAGTACCGTACCAACCTTTTGCACTAAAATACTCAACCCACAAAACCTTTAACATCGCTATTTTAAATATAAAAGATTTTCAACGCAAAATGACTTTCGTTTAAAATAGTGACGTTAAAGGCGGGTTTGAAGGTTTTTTGCTAAACTATAGGTAACACCAAAAACGTGATGATTCTATTTTGGATTTTTAAATTATGTTATTGTAGGTAAGGTACTTGCAGTGAGTACAACATCTCAGCACGGTAGGCCTAGGCTGCGTCACTCCTCGCCACTTATAGTTCATGTTTTTCAACTTTTTACACATTTCCAAGGTAAGCGCTGTTGTGAAACATTAATATGTTGACCAGTGATGCTTAAAGTAAAGCCTTTTTGAAAGTTATTTTTAAAATTTGACACTAATACGGAATTGTTCATAATTACCCAAATTCTCTATTGTAGGCCTAGGCCTATATAATAGGCCTTTGCTATAGCCAGAATGTGTTTTAGAATTGACTTGACCAAAAGAATCTGCATCAAAGCGGTCGCATGTGGGCCTAAACATGGCCTAGAACAGTCGAAATCGGGTTACTGCACCATGTAACATTCATTTCATTACGTCCACTTTGGAACGAACTATACCTGCCACGGAACAAGTATCTTATCAGTTGTATTGAAGGGGTAAGAGGGAGAGAGAGATGCAGTGAATGCATCACGGAGCTCGTGACTGTAGAGTGATCGCTGACAGAGGACGGTCGGCCCGGCCGTGTGTGTTGAGCTGTTCTCGGTGAGGACGACGAGACCTGGGCCCAATATTCGAGGGTCAGGTTGCGGGAACATTGGGGAACCCTGGAAGCAACCACGGGACCTAAGGAATACGGCAATAGCCGGACATTATTGTAGGCTATTTGTTTTGGACAATTAAACGCCACGGAGGATCGTGGAATTCGACGCCCTAGCACAGCCGTCTGTCATCGCGCTCGTGTTTGCGGTGTGCCTCCGCACACCAAGACGTCAAAGAAGCAGGATCTGCACCTCGCCGATCAGGAGTACCTGAGGGATCAGGACTCAAGGTTCGGGTGCTTGACGCCGAGGCACATCCTTCCTGCTTCCCATCGCTCTGCCCCGCGGCCCCCGCCCCCTCAGCTCCTACCCTGCCGAACCATTTCTTGGAAGGACATCGATACAAATACGATAAGTAGTAAATTTAAGCTAATAACCTATTGTTATGGGGAGGCCTGGAGGTCGATAACCGTTTCAAAATGACAAGGTTGTAATTTCGCGGTACCCTTCCTTCGGGAAGTGACCTTAGTATTTGACCTCCACGTCTCTGCATTTTTTCCAGGGATCGATCACCTATATAGTGATATGTTATGTTGTTTCCATTAATATTATAAACCCTCTGATAGAGTTAAAAGTACCAGGTGGTGGTACAAGTGTACATAAACAGTCCGGCTAGCTAGGCATTAGACCATCGTGTCAGTGCTAGCTTTATTTGCTTGAGTATATTTAATTGGTTCTTAGCTGCTACCAATCATTGTGTTACGCAAGGGTACCGGTACATAGCCAGTACGGTGACACAGCACGCAATTTATGCACGGACCGTACAGTTAGCTAGACAGTGGACAGTCTTGCCAGTGTTTATTTAATTTCATTATTTTTTAATTATATGTTTATCTATATTTAATTGGTTACTATCTGCTACCACTCATTGTGTTATGCAAGGGTACATAAACAGTACGGTGACCCTGCACACAGTTTGTGTCCCCCAGTACAGTTAGCTAGACAGGGCGGACAGTCCTGCTAGTGTTTATTTAATTTCATTATTTATTAGGTAGGCCTAAAGTTATTATATTTATCTATATTTAATTGGTTACTATCTGCTACCACTCACTGTGTTATGCAAGGGTACATAACCAGTACGGTGACACTGCACACAATTTGTGCCCCACAGTACAGTTAGCTAGATAGTGGACAGTCTTGCCAGTGTTTATTTAATTTCATTATTTATTAACGTTTATATATTTATCAATATATTTGTTATTCATTTTTGACTATTTTATTAATTTAGCAAGGGTGTTTCTTAATTTAAACCCTAACCCAAAATTAAGTGGCGCCCATTTTCCCCGGCATTGACACATCATCCCTAGATCTTGTGAAGTACCTTTCCTTAGCCTCGAGTCGCAGCCTGCCGACTAACCGGACCACCCCTCCTCCACTGAGCCAGCCAGGCATTGCTGTTAGCCGGAGTAAGGTCGGTAACAACCAAAAAGTCTAGTAACCTAGGCCTGAAGAAGAGAGGGAGGGGCTTACGGGATTCATGTTGCCGACGCCGTCTTTCTACGCAGTCATGAAGGAAATTGAAGCAAATAAAATACATAAAACCTTTAACGTTTCTATTTTAAATATAAATGACTTTCAAAAAACCTTGTGTTGCATCAAATTATAATTTCGCATCAACAAACACGTCATTGCAATCAGGTTGTCAGAACAGGAATGGGGGCCGCCGTGCCGAATCCGCCGATCCCGCGAAAGATTCGGATACCTTCGATTATTTCCGCAGATCTTCGTTTTTGCTACGGACGATTTGTTATTGTTAATTTGTCCGTAGCCTACGGTTAAATAGCCACTTCGTTTTTTTCAATATGGTCATTACGTTTGAGAATGATCCACATAGGCCTAATACACTTTTTAAGCACGCCATAGTGTTGAGTTTAACTATACCTGAGGCATTTAGTTCTCATAATAGTCATCTTTAAATTAGGTTACATTTTAATACATTTTTTTTTAAATTAGCATTTAGGGAAAGATTAACCTAGATGTGTTAAACTAAAAAAAGGCACTTAGGCCTATTCGGCTAGGGGGGCCCAACTTTTATACACCTTGTTAACACTGCTATATTGCCTTGTTACTACTTGTGTTAAAGGTGTACTTTCGTTAGGTTAGCCGAACTTTCCGCTGGCTACAATGCGCCGCGCTAGTTCTAGGATATAATCGATAAGAGCGCACCCGAAATCCTTTCCGTTACAGTGTAACTTATATAAAAGTTGGACCCCCCTAGCCGAAAGAGTACAAAAAAAAATACACTCGTTGATAAAAATCCGCTTAAAATGGAAAATAAATTTTTGTTGGTATTGAAATGGTATGGGCACGTACAAAGAATGAAACAAGATAGAATACCAAGAAGAGAATTTGAACACACATGGGGGGGAGTAAGAAGAGTTGGACGCCCAAGAGATAGATGGAGGGACCAAATAAAATGAAACATTGAAGAAAGAGGAAAATTGGGAAAGAATTTATGAAGAAAGACTCTGGGAGGATAGAAAGAAATGGAGAGAACTGGTAGAAATGCCTGTCATAGAAGACATCGAAGTAGATGAGGAGGTGTTGAGCCTGGCTAGCAAACACTGAGAGTCCACAGCCCGAGAAATTGGTGATACGTCACCCCCCGACCTGACTTATGTTGGAACCGGGTGTTTGATTATTATTATTATTGAAATTTTCAGGGAATGATGTTTATGAACATAGCCTAGGGCCTACTTGTATCATTTCTATAAATGACAAACATTATTGTAAATATTTAATTTCTTTATGTCATGGTCACTTTAGTGTGGCCTATGAAAGTAGATGAGTTGCACAACATTTTAAGGCGCGTGCACATAAACTGATTAAGACTATGGTTTAATGTTTAATGATAAATAACTAAGACTACCTGACTAACGTTAGAACGTCGGCTCCGCCCCCTAACTTAGTCATACTCGCAATCGATTCCAACAAACTCGTTGAGAGAATCTTCAAAATCATCTGTGTTGTCAAACCTAACCTAATTTTTAAGACGTCAGAACCAACAGGAAGCAGAACAGAAGCGGAAACAGTCAATTTAAAATTAAAATACTAGGCAAGTAAATAACAGACAACATTTGACTTGTGTAGCAATGATTCAATTGGCCGTATCGTTGTGACGTAGCGACCGTTGATTGGTTGTTACTAACAAGTGACTAAGAAGATGAACGTTAGTTATCTTTCTTAATCACAGCTTAATCATAGTTCTTAATTCTTAGACATTAGTCATCTATGTGAACGCTTCCACGTAAATCACATTGTTCAACTTTAAACCATAGTCTTAATCACTTTATTTGGCATTGTTATCAGGGTGTTTAGGACCTGTCTCACATTAGCCCCACTTTTTTGCTGTCTCATCAATACCCCACATGACCCTAGGCCTAGATACCAAGGACACCTGCTTTCCTGATCGTAAATACATGGACTACCCTAGGCCTAGGCTATGCAGCCTAGAAACCATAACAAACTACTTTAAAATAAAATAAATTGTATTTAAAGTCTACCCTACCCACTCAGTTAGGCCTACATAGCCCTAACTGATTTTCAGTGGGGGACTTTAAATCAAAGCGACGCCCCGACGCAAAAAAGAATTTTCAATTCTCTTCATGCTGGCGGGTAGGCCTACTAGGGCCTACTAGGTAGGCCTACCGGTACACAAATCAGCTAGGCCTATTATTTTGTAAAGTGTAGGGACTCCTAAACATAAAATACCGCCATATACGGTATACCATAGGTCAAATTTGGTACCATTTGAAAGCTGGGGGTTTGTACATTCCAAATCTGTAGGGCCTATGGAGTTTTAAGATAAAAAAATGTTGATTATTTGTGCACTTACGAACAATGTTACGCGTTTTACGCGACTTTTCGTTTTACTTAGCTAGCCTACTAAGAGAAAATATCCCAAATTAAAATGGGTTTAGCTCAAATCTGACTGAAACTGATAAAATACAATCATTTATGTACCTAGAATTATTTTAATAAATTCAAAGGATAAAATACAATATGTTACATTACTTATCTTTCAACGTTATTAAATGGCTGCGAAGCATGTCAGTCAGTTACCACAAAATTACAAAAGTTTGTCTAGGAGACTCAAAATTATTTTCCCAAACTTGCTACTCCAGATTTTCTTTTAGTTTTATATTATCTTTATAATGTAATTCTTGTTTTTGTAATTTTTAACTTGTAATCAATAAATTTTGCATGGTAACTGACTGACATTATTGGTAACTGACTGACGTAACTGACTGACATATCATTTAAATGTTGGTCAAGTGCTACTAATTATTGCAAATAATAACAAGAACTAAAACAATTATTTGTATATAGGGCCTATAGTATGTGGCAGGCTGTGAAATACTTTTGTTTTAAATGAATTGATATTTTGGAGCAAAGTACCGAATTGGAGGAAAACGTGAGTAGTCGCAACTCATTCGCAAGTTTGGCTAAGTAAGTAGAAGTATTGAAGCGAGCTTTTTACTTAAAAATGTCTCTCACAGCTGCTGGAAAACATAAGATATAAGGGCTATTAGGAAAAGTTAAAATAGAGTGAAAACTAGAATTATTGAATTTGAGCAAAGCAAAGAATTCAATTTCACTGACCCCCCCAAAAAATTTAGCTTGTTTTTTTTTTTCTGTCTGTTTGCACAATCCCGGGCAAACGTCATATCAGCCACTCCGGCTTGTCACGGATGTTACATTTCACTCTTTATAGAGCTAAAAATCTTAAACTAACTAATTAATTGTAATGTTTTATACTGAAACAATTGTGTTAACACACTACCTACCATTAGGTGAAAAAGATTTTTAAATGAATTGTAATTTTTAGATATACGTAGGCCTATTGAGTAAAATGTGGGTCACAGATGTTACATTGTTTGGGAAGTGGATCCCGGATCATCATCAAAAGATAGAAAATTCAGGTCCCTGACCCAGACAGCTACATTTCCATATACATAGAGCTTATCCATGAAAGATGAACCCTTATAATCACCCATTCATTGTTTTAAAAATACATTATATTAATTGTTATGATTTTTTGTGTGCGTCACGGATGTTACAATGGTTTTTGTCACGGATGTTACACACACTTTGCCTTGCCAGTTTCCAACCATTTTCAATTCATATTACATAGGTGGCACTATGTTATTCTTAGTTACAAATTCAAGCACTCCTTATCTATAGTATCTAAATTCTTTGGGTTCAAAATAAAATTGTAAAATAAAATAAAGGCGATGTTAAGGCTATTCCAGAGCACTCTTACCGATATTTTGAAAGTCAACGGAAAATGGCTAAAAGTTGGTTGGATGAAAGATGAACTTAAATAAAAAAGGAAAAAATAACTTTTTTTTTGACGGGACAAAAGCTTTATTTTGGCCATTAGGCCTATAATATGCAAATTTTGGGTCATTACGGAAATGAATGTTTTGGATGCAGTATTTAATTTTTAGCTATGATTTTTTTTTTATTGCTTCAACACATTTTTGTCTCTGGACTGAGTATAAGGGAAAAGAACTTTCTGAAATAATGTTCGATGTACGATTTTTTTTGTCACATGGTACAAAAAAGAGTTTTGAACCGGAACACGAAAAAAATCGGTTATCAAAAGTTATTTCATAAAATTAGTTTCCTTTGTACTCAGTCCAGAGACAAAGGTGTGTTGAAGCAATAAAAAAAATCATAGCTAAAAATTAAATATTGCATCTAAAACATTCATTTCCGTAATGACCCAAAATTTGCATATAATGGCCAAAATAGAGCTTTTGTCCCGTCCAAAAAAAAAGTTATTTTTTTCCCTTTTTTATCCAAGTTCATATTTCATCCAACCAACTTTTAGCCATTTTCCGTTGACTTTCAAAATATCGGTAAGAGTGCTCTGGAATAGCCTTAAGAGTAGTTGCTGAGGCTGGCGCGGAGACAAGTTTAGACGCTAGCATTCTGGTTTTTCCGGGTAAACGGTTTATAACACTGCTATCAAATTTCACACTAATGGTAGGTAATAAAGAATAAATCTATGCTATCCAGTATGCGTATTTCTAAATTAATTCATTGATTGAGAATTAAAATTTTGCGAAATCACCGAAATTTACTCCATTTTGGTCAACTTTGGGAATTTTATACAGAGTTTTTAAACTCAAATTGCATATTGAATATCAACGTTTAAATCAATGTGAACGCGTAGGTTAATCTGTTTTTATCCCAAGATAAACGGTTTGGTGGGAATTTCCAGAATTTGAATCCTTGTTTTGGATTGCTCATTTTTTCACGTTTTGGACTTTGGCCTATGTCTCGCAATGGATCTTTTAGGCTTAATTATTGCAACCAATTGCAGATATCAATATTTAAATGTAGTTTAATAACATCCATGCAAAATTTGGTAATGATAATATTACCAACCGTTCAGCAGAAATCATCAACACCTGAGTACGCGCATTTGAGTTGGGCCAAGCTCGGCTCGTAACTTTTATATGATAGTTTTCCAATATGTTATGTTTTATAAATGTTTTTAAACTCACAAATAGGTAGGGTAGTGTTGTTTTTATAATAATGCAAACTTTTACAAACATGTGATAGGCTACAATACTAGCCTATCGAAGTTTGAAAGAAACAGATACAAGGGCCATACATTTCCCGTATTAAAAATCTAGACAAAAAAAAGATTGGGCTACACATCAGCAATTTTATTTTTAACTAGGAAAACGCTTAAAGGACATCACAACCCTGGGATTTCCCGGCGATGTAAAGAACCTAAGTTGTTTTAATGACTAATGGCGAAAACCAGAAGTCTCTAACTTGAAGCAGAAGTTAATTACACCTGTTTGAATAACAATAATTTAGGTGGGTGCGCGCGCATCCAAAATCGTGACGTAAAGATTGCGCACAGTCGAGTCTACTCCCCGACCTCAGATTACTGGTCAGCGCTGTAAAGAACTCTCTCTGTAGAAGAAGATATAGTGTTTAGACAAAAACCAAAAGCTTCATCGTATTCAGTGGTCTTTCCTCTACAAGAATGTTGCTAAAGTAAACCTTCTTGCAACCCTCGACAAATCCACGCAAAGTACTCTCGCGAGGCGTAATATCCACTCGCAATGAGGTGGCGCGGGTAAACTGGGGTCTGGGGCGAAGCCCCAGCCGCCGGAGGCAAATCCGCCGAAGGCGGAATTTTTTTGGGGTCCTGTGTTATATTTGGTGGCCTAAAACGCGATTTGAGGCGACATCTTACCTTAAAAAAACTATTAAAAGAAAGCAAACACTGCATTATTAACTCCTTACGTCACGTAATAGGAGTTCGATCCTCAGTCAATGTGAAGTAGGCCTAGGCCTAGGACCGCGGCACAATGCGAGTTCAAATAGGCCTAGGCCTACCACCTGCTGGATTTACGTCTATGTTTTCATGAAGATGGGCAAGGTCACTGATTTTATAATTATAATAAACACTACTTTCGTTTATTATGATTCATAAAACTAAATCCAAGATCGCGGAAGGCCTAGACCCCATTGTGATTTCAACCTAGCAGCTGACGTTTGCAAGTCTGCGAGATGCTCGGCAAGTTTCACGATTTCGTTATTACACTTATTATCAGGAGGATGTTGCACGGGATTTAGGGCTGTCGGTGGATTCTCATATTTCTCTCCAATAACGTCAGATGAAGTTAACTAGGAAAACGCTCAAGTCCCGCCGCGTTGTTGGATGAGCGTATATGGTGCATTGAGATGCCGTGTTACGCGGATTTTCTGTTGTTCTGTGAAAAAATCATCACTAAGTCGAAGATTTTTTTTAGGTAATTAAATTAAATTATATAAAAAATTAACTTAATTTTTATAATTAAATTAAATAAAATAAAAAATTAACTTAATTGTTTTAATTAATCGTAATTTTTTTTAAAGAAAAAAATCGTAAAATTGCAATTTGCATAAGAAATAATTATTCGATTGCGCTCAAATTTAACACGAATATATTAATTCATGAAATTAAGGTTCTGTAAAAAAATCATTACAATAGGATAAAGCATGTAGGTGTTATAAGTCAAAGAATTGTTTTTAAAAAGAAAAAAAACATAAAATTTTGATTTTCATGAGAAATAATTTTTCGATTACGCTCAAATTTCACACGAATATCTTAATTCATTAAATTAAGGTTCTGTGAAAAAATCATTACAATCGGATAAAGCATGTAGGTGTTATAAGTCGAAGAAATTTTTAAAAAATCGAAAAAAATCGTAAAATTGCGTTTTTTATGCAAAAAAATTTCCCGATTGCGCTCAAAAACGTGGCAGTTCTAAGTTCAGAGATTTCAAAGGTCTCCATAAAATTTCATTGCAATCGGAGTATCGGTTTAGCCGGAATCGTGTTAACAAACACACAAAAATACAGAAAGAAAGAAAAAAAAAAAAAAAAAACATTCCGGATTTTTTTCTCCAGTGTAGTGAAATGGAATCTTCGCTTCGCTCGCTACGCTCATCCAAAAACATAATTAAGAATGGTTTCGTCGTTCGCGTCGATTTTACGCCTAGTTTAGGCGTCTCGTTCGTCTCTTCAGGTCTCTTTGTTACGTGCGTTGTTGGGTAGCCTGGAACTTGACCTTGACTTTTTGATACTTCGTTTTTGGCGAGTGGTTGGTAACAGGCCATGCTGCGCATCAGGCTATGCGCGGTAGTTGTATTGCAGGCGCGGCGATTCAAATGCTAGATCGTAAGAAAAGCGCGGTCGCACGATAAGTTATCTGCGAGTGTCAATTTGCCAACTCGCAAGCACCAAATTTTCACTCGCAAATTGCGAGCTTGCGAGTGGGATTGTCGAGGGTTGCCTTCTTGTAGAAAATAAAACATAGTTTTGGATATTTTATAAAACATGCTAAAAACGACAAATATATCGTACTTTCAGAGACCTTGAAAACAAGTAAAATTGACCAAATGTGAAAATATTTTGACACCCACATATAGCAGTAGGCATGCAAAAAAATAAAAAAAATACTACACTGAAATCGAAGCAAACGTGTTCAAGATTGCAAATAATATATGATAGGATGTTTTCAGCAAACTTCGACGCTTCCAGCGACGAGCCGTCCGCGATCAAGTTGCAGAGGATATACTACCCATTAGAAAACATCATTTTGTCAAGCACGTGTAGTCTGTGTAGCCGTTCATAACCATAAGGTATCGGCTCACAGCTGTCTCGTATGCGGGTTGAGTTCATTCAGTGGTACCATGGTATTAGGATACTTGAACCATGGTTTTATTTCATATCCCGCATACAGATGCAAGTTTTATGATATCGTGAACCCTAATAACTAAGTAACTATGATATCGTGTAGTTTTTCACTTATTGCCTCAACTCAACTTGCAACGTTGCAAGTTGCAATTGCTTCAGACGAGGTAGAAAAGAGAGCGTTCCCTTCCCCCCCCCCCCCCCCCCCCCCCCCAACACAAAAAGAGCTCCAACGCGCTTGCTTATCAATCAGTCGCTGCTACAAGATACCTACAACGAATATTAAATAAATAAATAAATTTTATTTAGAGTCTACCCACTCAGTTATAGAACTGATTTTCAGTGGGTACGTAACCATAACAAGTAGGTACCTAAGAGTCTGATGTTTTCTGAAAAGTTGCATCGCGAGTGCCACGGGGCTGCTACCTTCATAAGACGGTCGCGCGTGAATTCTCGACGAAAGCATGCATTAGTATATCACGCAAATACACGCATATTTGAAATGAATCATAATGTTGTATATTTTTTTTATTTTTTTGCATGCCTACAGCTATATGTGGGTGTCAAAATATTTTCACATTTGGTCAATTTTACTTGTTTTCAAGGTCTCTGAAAGTACGATATATTTGTCGTTTTTAGCATGTTTTATAAAATATCCAAAACTATGTTTTATTTTCTACAAGAAGGTTTACTTTAGCAACATTCTTGTAGAGGAAAGACCACTGAATACGATGAAGCTTTTGGTTTTTGTCTAAACACTATATCTTCTTCTACAGAGAGAGTTCTTTACAGCGCTGACCAGTAATCTGAGGTCGGGGAGTAGACTCGACTGTGCGCAATCTTTACGTCACGATTTTGGATGCGCGCGCACCCACCTAAATTATTGTTATTCAAACTGGTGCTTCAAACTCCAGCAATGTGATTGTATGTCATGTTGGAATAAATAATAATAATAATTAACTTCTGCTTCAAGTTAGAGACTTCTGGTTTTCGCCATTAGTCATTAAAACAACTTAGGTTCTTTACATCGCCGGGAAATCCCAGGGTTGTGATGTCCTTTAAGTCCCGCCGCGTTGTTGGATGAGCGTAATTGGTGCATTGAGCTGCCATGTGTTATGCGGATTTTCTGTTGTTCTGTGAAAAAATTATTACGAAGTCGAAGAATTTTTTTAAATTAAATAAAATAAAAAATTGACTTTTTATTTTTTATAAATTGTAATTTTAAAAAAGAAAAAAATCGTAAAATTGTGATTTTCATAAGAAATAATTATTCGATTGCGCTCAAATTTTACACGAATATATTAATTCATAAAATTAAGGTTCTGTGAAAAAATCATTACAATAGGATAAAGCATGTAGGTGTCATAAGTCTAAGAATTGTTTAAAAAAATTTAAAAAATGTAAAATTTTTATTTTCATGAGAATTTTTTTTTCGATTGCGCTCAAATTTCACACGAATGTCTTAATTCACAAAATTAAGGTTCTGTGAAAAAATCATTATTTTCGGATAAAGCATGTAGGTGTTACAAGTCGAAGAAATGTTTTAAAAATTTAAAAAATCGTAAAATTGCGATTTTCATGAGAAATAATTTTCCGATTGCGCTCAAAAACGTGGCAGTTCTAAGTTCAGAGATTTTGAAGGCCTCCATAAAATTTCATCGCAATTGGAGTATCGGTTTAGCCGGGATCGTGTTAACAAACACACAATAATACATACAGAAAAAAAAATAAAAAAAAATACATTCCGGATTTTTTTCTCCAGTGTAGTGAAATGGAATTTTCGCTACGCTCATCCAAATAAACCCCTTCAATACAATTGATTGATCATATTTCAAGTGTGTAATCACATCACAATCTTTCAACAACATCCGTGACATGTAGGCCTAACATTTTTTTTTATTATTTTTTTAAATTTATAAATTGAAATTGACTTTCCGTTGCCATGGTAACGGGACTTTGTTATAATGTAATTTCCATCTACACTACTTATCGGATCAAAATAAAAATAACATATTCGTGATCGGACGGACATTCTAAATGATTTGGCCACCTCAGATTTTGTCGCCGTTTAGTTTGAAAAAAAAACTTTCGATTAACTTTAATGTAACTTTTTAACTTTTTAAACGATTTTGCCACAAAACTATACAGCAACCCACCTAGGTGGTATGTACATGTGTGCAAAATTTCAGGTCGATCAGAGAAACGGTGCGACCTGTATCGAAGCAGTAACAGAAAAAAAAAAAAAAAAAAAACAGACATTGGAGCCATAAAGTGCAGCGCACAATTGGCATAGCATAAGCGTAGCACAACGCAAGCGCAACATAAGCGCAACACAAGGAATGTAGGCGCGCACAATTGTCATAACGGAAGCGTGGCGTAAAGAAACTACAAGGCTGTGCAAAGTTTTAGAAGGCTCGTGATCAGATGACTGCACGTCAACTTTGCGTTTGACATTTCGTCTTTGAAACCATTTGCAGTAGCCTATTGTCATAGAGATGCGGATATTGCCTAAAATACGTAATTAGCAGCTCGTCGCAAGACGTCGACTCAACTTCATACTCGATAATAACGTCGTTTTCTGTGAGTTCGTCCATGATTAATAATTTTACACTGACACAAACAACAATAGTTGTGAATTTGATTTAACTGAAAATGGGCGTTTGTGTTGAGTCGTGTTGTTTCTGGATTCCTATTGGTCAAACGCAAGCGCAAGCATAAGAAATATAAAATATAACCATCTCTTGCGCTGTGCTTCCGCGCCTACGCTATGCATACGTGAATTGTGTGTTCAAGCAGCCAGGTGCACTTGTTTATATTTCTTGCGTTGTGCTTGCGTTGCGCTACGCTTATGCTATGCCAATTGTGCGCAGCACTTGAGAGTCAACTGGAGACGTTACGTATCATAGCTGGTGTCTCCAGAAAACACTCATGTAGAGAACTCTTCAAGGAACTTGGTATTCTTACTCTAGCCTGTACCCTCATCCAATCAGCCGCATTATTTGTTCGCAATAACAGTAACCTCTTCCACCTAAACGCTTCTGTGCACTCCCATAACACGAGAGCCAACCTTCACATACACAGGCCCTCCCACAACCTGCGCCTCTTTGCACAAGGCCCTGAATATCTAGCTTCCACCCTATACAATAAGCTCCCTGACCACATCAAAACCTCTCCCACCCTGCCTTCCTTCAAACATAAGTTGAACTCATATCTTATAGCAAACAGCTTTTACTCCGTCAATGACTACCTACCTCTCCATGTAATATTTGCAGTTTATTCATTTTATCATTAAAACATTACAAATTATCTAGTAGAGAAAAACCTTAAACAAGCAATTGAATTGACGACTTGAATTGTACCCGCCTCCTGACGTCACGAGGCAACATGGCGGAATTAGTTGGTATAAATCCTAATTTCGCAAGTTGACGCCTGCTTCACGGCGCAACACTTATCACGCTCTAACTTTTATTCTATTCCTTATTTGGACAATATTTAAATGAATAATATTTAACAAATATATCATTCTTTGTAATAGCGATTATTTCGATTTGATCGACACAGTCGTTAGCTTGTTATAACAATGTACGCATCATACATGTGAAAATTATCAATGACTAAAGTTTTCTCAATAATTTATTTGACAAAAAACTACTGATCGGATTTCGACAAGACCTCTTTAAAAATATGCATCAGACTGTTTAGACAAGAAATAAACTAACTTTCTAGATAGAAAGTGCACTGAACGAAACTTTGCAGCATAGAGTAATATGCAGGGTATGTGTTTTTATCTAAAATACGCACTCTTGACGTGCGGATGAGCCGTGAAAAAGTGCACGCTGCATATTACTCTATGCTGTAAATTTTCGTTCAGTGCATTTTCTATCTAGAAAGTTAATTTATTTCTTTTCTAAACAGTCTGATGCATATTTTTAAAGAGGTCTTTCGAAATCCGACAGTAGTTTTTTGTCAAATAAATTCTTGAGAAAACTTTAGTCATTGATAATTTTCACATGTATGATGCGTACATTGTTATAACAAGCTAACGACTGTGTCAAAAAAATCGAAATAATCGCTATTACAAAGAATGATATATTTGCTAAATATTATTCATTTAAGTATTGTCCAAATAATGAATAGAATAAAAGTTAGAGCGTGATAAGTGATGCGCCGTGAAGCAGGCGTCAACTTGCGAAATGAGGATTTATACCCAATACTAGTCACGTGACCTATCGATCGTTTTAAGCTCCGCCCATTTCGAGTCGTCAATTGTTTAAATTTTCTTATTTTTTTCAAATATTCCCTTAGCCGAAATGATGTAATTCTTTGGATTGTGCATGTAGGCCTATATTAGACACGTTCTACTGTAGGCCCTACATCATTGCTGTTTTCTGTGCCATCAGCTAATCACAATCATATCAATTCCTATATACATATATTGCTTTATATCAAACTTTTCTTTCTTCTTTATGACTACTATTATTTTGCATCTACTCTACTTTAACAAACACTGTATATCATTATTATTATCATCACTTTTATTATTATTTAATATAGGCTAGACTATTCACTTTCTCTGCAAAGAGATACTTGTACACTGTAGGCCCTACTAGTCTTAAGTGAATAAAATATCTATCTATCTATCTATAGATCTATCATCCGTGACACGTAACATCCGTGACATGCAACATGGATCCGGACACTATTTCTCAGAAATGTTTAAAGCTATGGACACTTAAAAATCGTAAAAGGTTAGTCCACAAGTATATTGTCAACATCACCAACTTGTAGCAAAATATAAGAACTAGTATACACCAAAAAACAACTTAGTATTTGCCTTTATTGTCACGGATGTTACATCACAAACATGATTACATAAATTCATTAATAAATGGTGTGATATATTACATAAAGACTTGAAATTCACAGTTTAGATTCTTCACACATAACCTTAAAGTTCTTATGAACTGCTTAAAATGGAGGTAGGCCTACCAGCTGATTCTTTAGAATACCAGGCTGCCAACTTTTTAAAAAAAATCATCTTCCACTGACCACTTGACACCAACAAAAGCTATAGGTAGGCCTAGGCTAATTTCAATGGCAAACACAGACTAATTTAGTTATTTTATAAAATAAAACTATTTTTGGTTTCATGAAATTACATGCATTAGGCCTATCTTTCTAATGGTAAAAAAAAAAAATTGTAAATTTTTTTTTTTTTTTGTTTTTTGTAGCCTACTTTTCCCCTTTTAAGCCGGAGTGGCTGATATGCGATTTTGATGAAAACTGGAGGGGACCTTCGTTTTCTCTCAACTTAGACTTGCCACGTTTTTGGGTAGGCCTACAATTGACAAAATATTTCTTATGAATATTGTAGGCCTACTTTTACAAATTTTTTTCGATATTTAGTGCGATATTTTCGTGACATTTGGACCGATTCTGACCAAACGGGTGGGGCTACAACGTTCATATTTCACATGCACATTAGGAAAGGAAAGAAAAAGTTGAAAAAGTTAGCCAGAATCTATAGAAATAAAGGTTTTAATTTGAGTTTTTTGAGGTGTTAAATATTACTAGGAAAACGCTTAAGTCCCGCCGCGTTGTTGGATGAGCGTAATTGGTGCATTGAGCTGCCATGTGTTATGCGAATTTTCTGTTGTTCTGTGGCAAAATCATTACTAAGTTGAAATTTTTTTAAAATTAAATTAAATTAAATTAAAAATTAACCTAATTTTTTTAATTTTTTTTAATTAATCGTAATTGTTAAAAAAATCGTAAAATTGCGATTTTTATAAGAATTAATTTCTCGATTGCGCTCAAATTTTACACTAATATATGCATTCATAAAATAAAGGTTCTGCGAAAAAATCATTACAATCGGATAAAGCATGTAGGTGTTATAAGTCAAAGAATTGTTTAAAAAAAGAAAAAACCTGTAAAATTTCGTTTTTTATGATAAATATTTTTTTCAATTGCGCTCAAATTTCAAAAAAATATCTTAGTTCATAAAATAAAGGTTCTGTGCAAAAATCATTAAAATCGGATAAAGCATGTAGGTGATATAAGTCGAAGAAATTTTTTAAAAAACGAAAAAAGACGTAAAATTGCGGTTTTCATGAGAAAAAAATTTCCGATTCCGCTCAAAAAACGTGGCAGTTCTAAGTTTAGAGATTTCGAAGGCCTCCATAAAATTTCATCGCAATCGGAGTATCGGTTTAGCCGGAATCGTGTGGACAAACAGACAAAAATACAAAAAAAAAAAAAAAAAAAAAAAAAAGAAAAAAAAAAAAAAAAAACATTCCGGATTTTTTTCTCCAGTGTAGTGAAATGGAATCTTCGCTTCGCTCGCTACGCTCGCTACGCTCATCCAAAAACCTTTATTTCTATAGATTCTGGCTAACTTTTTCAACTTTTTCTTTCAAAAGTCAATAGGCCTACATCACCCTTACCTTAATGTCCATGTGAAATATGAACGTTGAAGCCCCACCCGTTTGATCAGAATCCGCCCAAATAGCACGAAAATAGGGTATAGATAGATTTTAGACCTTTCTCACAGCCTTGTATGAAAACTTCACAGGAGATTTTATACCTTACTCACAGCCTTGTTACAAACAATCAAAGATCCAACAGACCTAATGATTGCTTTGTATGGGCCGTGCTAATATGTTGTTATTATTTTAAATTAATATTAACATTTTATTATTAAAAAGCTCTGACCTCTGACTAGCAATTTCACAGAATGTCGGTCAGTTACTAATTGTCAGTCAGTTACCGAGTGTCTATTTAGGCCTATGTTAAACACTTCAAAAAAAAAAAAAAAAAAAAAACTCTGGGGATATTTAAAACATCAATGTTTATGCTAAAAAATAAAATATACCAGTAGTATATAGTATATAGTAGTATATGCGGAAGGCGTCTTTACACGAAGTATCTAGGCCTAGGCCTACACGTGCATAAGCAAACAAGAGTCTGTGTTGAAACAGAAATTGGCAAGCTGTATGCTGAAATCTCAATAAAAGTGGCAGGTAAACCGGCAGCAGGGGGCAAATAAGAGATATTAAAGAGGGCAAGACAAGGTAAGAGGTGGCATAACTACTACTATCCATCCTAGGGACCAACACTCTTCCACCAGGGCAACCTTGGCCAAAGGTTGAGGGACGACGAGTGTCTCTTTGCTTATTACTACTACAAGTAGGCCTATATGTAAAATCTAACCCAGTATACCTAATAAATAAGTGCTGTTAAGTATATAACATATAAAAAGACTAGGTAGGCTTACCTGACTTTAGCTCTGGTACCTGACTTTAGCTCTGGTCACCCCACCCTGCCTGTTACTAGGTAGGCCTAGGCTAAGGAAGCACAGTAAGTAGGTAGGCCCTACTACTTGCCCCAAATTAGGAACTAGGCTACAGAAGGACTAGGCCTAGGCGATAAAAGGACTAGGGCCTAGCTAGACTACAGTAGGAATACCCACATAAATAGGTAAGGGGAAAAAGAACAGGGAATAGGGGAGCGAGGCCTAGCATAGGTATTGAAGGACCATCTCTTAAACGATTAAGATATAAGATACAGGATGAGAAGCTGCAGGGGCGAGGAGAAAATCCCATGTAGAGTCTGTGGAAGCGCGGTAAGAAATGGTATTGACTGTGATGTATGCAGATCGTGGTTCCATAAGAGCTGCGCAGGGATTCCGACGGATGAGTACAGGGCTATGGAGACCCAGAATAGGGAATATGAGAGGACGGGAACAGGAGAGATCAATTGGACATGCAAGAGGTGCTTAGGGAATGGGAAAAGGAACAAGGACAAAGGAACTGATAGGCCAGAAATTAAAGAGAGTTCAGAGCAACTTAAACAGGGCAATGAGGGAAACATGAAGGGGAATAAGAATATAAATGAAGGGAATAAAAAGATAAACAGGGAAATTGGACAGGGTAAAAAGGAAGGGAACAAGGATGGGGGTCCTGGCAATGACAGGATAGGGAAGGACCTAGGGAAGACTAGCGTCATGAAGGTGAATGCCAAGGATAATGAAAAGGAAGCAAACGGGAATGCAAGCAATCAGGCCACAAGGGAAAGAGAAGAAGCCCAGGGAACTGTAAGAGCAGGAGGGGGACAAGAAAGGGACCCAAGTAGATTTAGCGATCCAAATAACTGGCTCAGGGAGGTCGAGGAAAGACTAATAAGAGAGATTGAAGAGAGGAAAAGGTTACTTGATATGATTAAGATGGAGAACACGACAAGGAAGGAGGATATAGATACTAAGGAGAGGGCGAACACCGAAGAGGGGAACTGACGACCCCTGGGGAAGGAACGGGGGAAGGGGAAGATACTGATAGGCGTAGTGCTAACTCAAGGACAGAGAGTGAGGGAGAAGGGGGGGGACCAAGCAGCTTGGAGGAGGAGAGCCCCCATCGAAGGGAATGGACAAATCACCGATAAGGGCAGAAACCCAACAGGCAATGGGCAGAATGAAGGGAAGGAGATCGGAAAGGACTCAAGGCAAGAAAGGAATAACGGGGAACAGGAGTACAGGGATAGAAATATTAGGAAACGAGGGAAGGGACGGAAATATAAATAGGGAGTTGCAAGAGGCATTAGGCCGACTGAGGAGCACAGTAAACGTAGAGGACGAAGATGGAGCCCAAGCAATAGAAGGGAATAGAAACCAAAGCATTAAGGTAGACCTACAGGGGGCAGTGATGCGAAACACTGAGAGGGGGGAAACCAGGGGTGGAAGACCCATGAGCAGTGTTGAAGGAGACACAAAAAAATGGGAGAAGGAAATATTGCGAAAAGTAATGGGAGATTAGAGCAGGTCAGGATGACTAGGGGAATGACAATAGAAAGGGGAAGATCGAGGGGAAGGACCATAACCAAGGGAATCGCTGGGCCAAGCCAATTAGGCAGGGATGATGAGGACTCTGAAAGGGTCGAGAGAATGGAGCGTAATGAGGAAGGAAGAGCAGATGAGCAGAATAGAGAGGAAAGAGTAAGCGAGGGGAGGACGATAATACGAGGCAGGGGAAGAGGATTTCTAGGCAGGGGGAGAGGAGAGACTACTAGGCAAGAGGGAAGGAGCATGCCAGGTAGGGGGATGACAGTGGCACCTACACAGGAAAGGTCAAAAGGAAGGCATGGGGATGCGGACAGTGGAGTTGGAGAACAGGACAAGGGACATGGAGACAGGAACCATAGTGTATGGGCACTGGGAGACTCAATGATGAGGGGGGCAGCCCCATATCTGGGAAGAAGGGGTGTCAAGGTAGAAGCTTTCAGAGGTATCACAGTGAGGGGAATGAGGAACTTGATAAAGGGATGGGAAAAAGCTGAGGGAGTTAAAACTGTGGTGTTAATGGTGGGAACAAATGATATAAGAAGGGTTCAGGGGGGGAAGTATAGAAGTGAAATGAGGAGGGAAATAAGGACCCTCATAAGGGATGTGAAGAATATGGTGCGTGGATGTGGAGAAGGTCTGGTGATGGGGGTTGTACCCAGGACAGACACCAAACAATGGGTTATTGAAGAGGTAAACGGCGGAATAGAAAGGGCATGCGAGATGAAGGGCATACTTCATTGATACCGAGGGCAGACTAGGCTTGAATGAGCTATGTGAGGATGGCTTCACCTTAACCGAGAAGGGGGCCACAAGATGGGAGAAATTATCCAGCAGGAGATTCTTGATAGGAAAGCTAACGGGAAGGAAAGGGAAATGGGAAATGGCAGAAAAGGAATAGAGGGGAGCAAGGAAAGGAAAAATAACAATGAAGGGAATCATAACAAGGGAAGGATTAATAACTGGGGAAGGAATAGAGATCGTAGGGATAGTATGACAGGAACTAGGGATAGTATGACAGGAACAATGAATAAGGAACAAGAGGGGACCCCACCCCCAAGGGGGGGCAAGAATAACCAAGGGAATGATAAGGAGGTAACGGCAAGGCTACAAAAGAAAGGCGTTATAGGGCATAACGAGGGATCAATAAGGATACTGCTGGTAAATTCAAGGAGCATAAGGAGCAAACAGGTTCAGTTCTGGACTATGGTGGAATTATATGATGTGGATGTAGTCGTGGCAGTGGAAACATGGCTGGATGACAGTATTCTGGATGGAGAGTTGGGGCACAAAGGATACAATGTATTCAGAAGAGATAGAGATGGCCATGGAGGAGGGATACTGGTAGGATGTAAGATAGGACTAGGGGCTAGAGTAGCATGGAAGGATGGTGTGTATGAGATGATGGGGATAAAGATACTTGCAGGGGCTGATGAATTGGAAATAGTTGCCGTCTATAGGCCACCAGGGGTAATAAATTTTGATGGCCTAGACACCCTAAGCAACAGGGGGATGGGAAACGGAAGAACAGTAATTGTGGGGGACCTAAATATGCCTAATGTTACCTGGGAGGGAGGTGTGGAAAACTCAGGCAGCAGAGCCCAGAGAATAGCAAACAGGTTAATTAATGAAGGGTTTGAGCAGATAGTAGAGGGAAATACTAGAGAAAACTTAAATGGGGGTAACCTTCTTGATGTTATCCTGGTCAGACCTAGAGACTGTTGGTTTGAATGCGCAGTCATAGAAGGAATAAGCGACCATAAAGCTGTAATTGCTGAGATAGAGGGAGGTAGTAAAACAAGGACGAACATAGGGATTAAGACTGCGTGGATTTACAAAAGGGCGGACAAAGAAAGAATAAGGGAATATTTGAGAGAAAACTACGGAGATTGGAGAGAAACCTGTAACACTGTGGAAGAATTGTGGATAAAATTTGTAGAATTGTGCGAGGAAGCAAAAGGGAAATGGGTACCAAAAAGAGAGTTTAAGCCAAATAATGATCCGCCGTACTATGATAACCATATAAGGGCACTCAAGAAGAAAGGTAGAAAAAATTATAACAGGTATAGACGAACAAGGAAAGCTGAAGATAGAGAGATATTCAAAGAGACTGAAAGGGATTTAATAAGATCAAAAAGAGTTAAATGGGAGGAGCACATGGCAAATATGCTCAATGAAGATGATAAACAGGGAAGCTGGAATAGGATGTACAGTTATGTAAGGAAGAAGAAGGGAACAAGGGGAGAATTGCCAGTACTCAAAGGTGAAAATGGTAATTTAATAGTAGATAATAAAGAAAAGGCAGAGGCCTTAAATAAGTATTATGCGGCAGTATTCAACAAGAAGGGACTAAATGAAGATGAAATTAGGGAGGGTAGAGGAAACAAGGAAATAAAGGTAGATGTGGAAAAGATAACTAGAATAATTGCAACAATTAAAAAAGGGAAAGCCCCAGGGAAGGATGGTCTCACGGGGGATTTTATGCAACTTTCAATGAGGGAAACTGCGCTGTATATGGGCGACATCATAGAGGCCTCCCTGGAACAAGGGGAAGTTCCTGGGAGCTGGAGGGAAGCTGTTGTTATACCAGTGCACAAAGGAGGGGAGAAGGGGAAACTAGGGAACTATAGGCCGATATCCCTAACATCAGTGGGATCAAAGATAATGGAAAGGGTAGTGGGAGATTACATTTAAAGGAGATCATAAGAGGGAAAAAGTGGCTTAAAGAAAGCCAACACGGATTTAGAAAGGGCTACTCCTGCGAGACGCAGCTCTTAGGACTAGTAAACGACCTGGGTAGTGCACTGGATAAAGGGGAAATTGTGGATGCGGTTTTCATAGACTTTGAAAAGGCTTTTGACAAGGTTCCGCACGACAAACTTATAAGGAAGCTGGAGGGTGTAACAACAACTGGGTTAACCGATGGGTAAAGAAATTTCTAATGGATAGGAGTCAAAGGGTCAGGGTAGGGGATGAAATATCAAACGAGGTGGAAGTAACATCAGGGGTACCTCAAGGAAGTGTACTGGGACCATTACTGTTTGCGATATATATAAATGACATTGCAGACAGGATGGGGGCCAAGGTGAGACTATTCGCAGATGACTGCGTAATATACAGGATCATAAAGAATATTAGGGATGTAACAGATCTGAAAAGGGACTTGACGATTCTTGAGGAATGGGTAACGGGCAATGAAATGAGCCTTAACATTGATAAATGTAAATGGGTAAGGTTCAATAGAAGGAGGATAATCCAAGGCCTAGGGGAAGGGTAACTCAGTCATGGGGAAACTAATGGAAAGGTGGAAAGAATTAAATACTTAGGAATATGGTTGCAGTATAAGCTCAGCTGGGAGGAACACGTCAAGGAGGTATCCAAGAAGGGCTTTAGGTGCCTTAATTTTGTTATGCGGACACTAAAAGGGGCAAGTAGGGAATTAAAAGGACACGCTTACAAAACTCTGGTGAGGCCGGTGGTCGAGTACGCGGGAGCTATATGGGACCCGTATAGGAAGGGGGAAGTAGAAGAGATAGAGGCAATTCAGAAAAGAGCTGCAAGAAGGGTGCTTAGAAAGGGCAATACTTGGAAGGAAGAAGTAGTAAATGGACAGGTAGTAAGGAAGTACGAAAGTGTCACGCGTATGGTAAGTGAGCTAGGATGGGAGCAGCTGGAGGATAGAAGAAGAAATGACAGACTAGGGAAGATGTTCAGGGTGACTAGAGCTCAGGAAGGGTGGGGAGAGATGAATAGCCTCCTAAAAAAGCCTAATTACCTAGCAAGAGGGGATCATAATTGGAAATATCAGAGAGGGACTTGTGCAACTGATGTGGGAAGGAACGCGTTCATGGCCAGAACGGTGGTAGAGTGGAATGGCCTGACAGAGGGGGTAGTGGGAGAGAAGGATATTAAAGGATTTAAAAAGTCACTAAAAGCTCTAAAGCCACTGCCTATGGTTCACCCTGACTAGATTAAGAAGAAAGAAAGAGGGATAAAAAGAGATTGTAGAGGAATGCAATCAAACTCTCAGAGATCAGTCATTCATTCATTAGAGGGATGAAGGAAAATGAGAGGAACAAAGGAAGCAAGGCTGAAGGCACAAAGCACAAAGCACAAATACAGAAATAAGGCAAGGCAAGAAATAATAATAAGAAGGGACTCTACTAAAAAGATGAAGGATGCAAGATATAATTGATTAAGAGGGATGAATATAATGAGGGAAGGAAGGAAGATTAATCTACCACCGACTAACCGTCAATAGTAGAGGAGAGAACAACAACATATAATGTTCCTAACTGTTTAACTTTCAGAGCATTTTCGAAGACATAGGCCTATGTTCCGAGTGAAACGTCAGGTTGCCAAAACGTCAGTCAGTTAGGCCTACTGCTGCATTGTGCTTATTTGATTCTGTAAATTTTGATAGGTAGGCCTACCTAATTTTCCACAAAAAATAATGATGGATTAGGCCTATTGATATCAATGTCCATTCTTATTGCAAAGTGTGTCTAAATGTCAGTCAGTTAGGCCTAGGCCTAGGCCTACCCGTGGAACGGCCTATAACGATATTTTGTCTTGGCGAACCATCGAGCATAGGCCTACATTTTTCAAAGGCGGTGCTTCGAAATACGCATGCACAATTAAAATTTGCATGGTTAGGCCTATGTTGTTGTAAACGCCTTGTGCATTTCTTAGGACTAGGGCTAGGGCCTAGCCCTACACCATGGGGCTTAGACCTTGCACTTTACGCCTTAGGACTAGGGCTAGCCTAGGCCTAGTTGTGAATGATGCTTAAATTGCCAATGTCTCATTTTTACCCACTTTTTGGTGGGTCTCATATTTAGGCCTACCACACTTGACCCTAGTGTTACAGTGTTAGGTTACCTATTGTAACTGGTTGAACGTATGAATAATTTCTTGCCATTATTACCGGTACCTACTTTTGAACATAAAAATTAATACACTCCAAAAAAATTATGATGAACTGAACTGAACTCAGGCTGCGTTCCAATGCTTCATTTACACGCTAGTGTAGGCCTACTAGCGTAGTGGACTCATTTACCGGAAGTGAAGTCTATAGCAGGCGACCAAAGCTCCGATTTGGCTAGCAGGCTAGCAAACAGCAGACGAAAGTATACACTACGAAGCCTACTAGCCTGCTAGCAAAATGGCGACCAGTAATTTCGCAGCCACAAACCTACAACTAGAAGCTACTTATGGAGTTAAGGTGTTATGAATTGATGATATTACGATAGTAAAATTGATTATAACAGCAAATACAAATAGGCCCTACTTACATCCAGTCAAGCATTCTTTTCAATGGTTTCATGTGAAACTGAAAAGTGAGGTTAGGGTTTGTTTATTGTTTATGTGTATTGTTAGGGTTGTTGATGACTTTTCTATCTGTTTAGGAAGCTGTGAGTAGCCACAGTAGGTAGACTTCAAAAGTGTATGCCCAAAGGTGTAAAGCATCATTCACAATCAGTTCTAAGTCGTAAGGCGCAAGTCGTAAGAAATGCTAGGCGTTTACAACCACCATAGGGCCTACCATTTTTCATTGCTCCTGTGTATTGCGCATGCGCGTACAGTCAGCTGTGGAGTTTCCTTGTTCGTGATTGGCTCGTCGTAAGAAACCGTTGTAAGAATTGGATTTTGGGCAATTCGTTACGACATAAACCATACGCCTTGCGACTTGGGACGTGTTGTGAACGTTCTGATTGAAATAGCCCCTACATACTCGGCAATACAAATTATTACGCCTTAGGCCTTGCGCCTTACGACTTAGAACTGATTGTGAATGATGCTTTAGTAGGTAGGCCGGCCTAGCAGTTAGCAGGCTATGGCTAGACGGTAGTGGCTAGCAGGGCAAAGAAGCATTGGAACGCAGCCTGAATTAGCCTAGGGGCTAGGCCGCTACCTAGGCTAGGGTCCAATAGGCCCTAGGGCCTAGGTTCATGTTCTTCTCAGAGCCAATTAATGAAGCCCAGCCCAAACGCTTAGCAAAACCTAGGCTATACCTACACTAGGCCTAGGCCTAGGCCCTAGCCCCTACCTCTTACCATACGGTTTTTGAAGGCAGAAATATAATGTAATTTTCTAAATTAGATCAAATACGATTTCAACC
>JAMZAV010002556.1:0-90825 GCA_024449915.1 Sweltsa coloradensis
CCGAGGACGAATCACGACGGATGATACACGGGAACCCCTGCCCTCCCCATATGCTTGTGGCTGGTTCTGAACAGCACAGGCCTCTCCACCCCTTGTCCCCCCGCGTTATCCCTTACGTCCCACCCTTCGTCACGATTAGCCAAGTTGCATAAATATGAGACGTTAAGCAATATCCAATCAAATCAATTGTTTGGCTTATTTGGTATCATATTGAGTTTATATCGTTTTATTTTTGTAATGGCCTTCTAGCTATATTCCTAGATTAAAAAATAAAGATATACGTATGTTTGATACGGATTTCATAAATAAATGGGAGAAACATACACAAAATTAGGACCTATATATTATACTCCTATAGTGGACTTTATAAGACCCAGTGACTTAAGTGTTTAGTGGGATACTCCCAACCCCGCTTGACTTCATTTTCGATAAGGGTCTTATATAATTATTCTACATACTTTTATAATGCACATAGGATTACCGTGAGAATGAGGCCAAAATTTAATTGGATACTTACATAACTGCCCTTAACCACAAGAATGACCAGCAATTGATAGAACATTAATGGGACCGTTTTAAATGTACCATCGATATATCGATGGTACTTCCATCAAACAAATGGTCCCCCATTTTCTAATTTATAAACACTACACTTTTAAAATTGCCTGGGCCCTCTAAAGTGTCGCTCGAGTTTCTGTTGCCTTATTGGGGAAACTGTCCAAGTAAATACCCATACTCTCTCGAGCTGTGAGCAATAGGTGGTTGGGCTCTCCTCCTCGCCCTTTTCATTGAATTACTCATACTTTTCGCAGTTGTGAGGTACTTTACTCTCTTGTACCTACAAGAAAGATACAATTGCAAAATCAAATTTGTTTTAATAGCAGAACGAAATTGACAGCCATTCAAATACTGGATTCCCGACATGGCGTTGCACTGTGATGCAATGCGTTGCGATTTTGAGGAAAACTGCGTGATTAAGCCTATTTAGGCCCCATGGATGGATCCCATTTACTACGACAATGCTTGACCTGTAAAGAACGTTTAACATTCTGCAGGCACTATATAAGCCTAGGAACCATTCCGCCAGGAACCAATTGTTTCTGAAATTGCGATAAACTCTTTAAGATCATTATACTTTTTACATTTCTCTGTTTCATTCTCTTCTTCTAATTATTCATTTAAATTGCCTGAAGCGGACAAACTGGATTGAATAATTACTTTGCCGGTGGTGGGTATCGATCCCGGAACCTCGTGAATGAGAGTCTCGTGTTTTACGCTTGAGCTTTATCTCTTGGTAACGAAATGTACTATGATTATTAAATTTTGTAAGTACTTTAAAGGTGCCGTCCAAATGATATTCTGTGGGTTCTTCCAAGCGAAGAAGCATCCTTGGTGAGGCAAATACCACCGTTGTGCCTTCTAATTCATTTCCATGCAGCACTCTTCGGAAGAATGGCTGCCTCTGACCGCCCTCGACAAACCCAAACCGAACATTGTTTGGTTGCCCAAGCTCATGTCCTAGTTGGAGCAGGGTTTCAGGGATAGGCGGCATCGCGGATCTCTGATTGTTGCTCATCATGCTGACATGTTGCACGTAGTTTAGAGGTATCGCTATATTGAGATGTCTATTAAAATAATTAATAAATACTGTTATAGTATGCACTATTGTCCTCTGTTTATGCAAGGGAACCTTGCCAGTTCTAACTGTAGTAGTGATGAATATATTTATTGATAACTAACAACCGGTTGTTAAACTAACAAGTTATGGATAGATTGTCTTTATTTAAGGCGTGAACTCAAGTATAGAGCATAGTACAAATCTATAATGCCCATTTTTTACATCGTGTCTTGGAACTGTGCCCAAATATACCATCAAACACAAAATATGCATTCCAAAATCACCCCCCCCCCCCCCCACCTTTTGGTAATCAACATATTTAGACCGAACTACTTGCCCAAATTACAAAACACAATATACAGAATTTACAGAAAATGCTGCAGAGTACGCCACTAATGGCCAATATTTTTTTGGATCAAAATCCTCCAAGGCCACGGGCATAAAGATCGTCCCCATGTTATTTCTTATGGGAGATTTTTGCCGATGGGACCTAGCTCGAAAAATGTCATGTTTGACAATTTTTTGATAGGTCATGGCGGCCCCAATAATTTTTCTGTTAATTGCTAAATTCATTACTAGATAGCCTGAATGAAATATATTATTTGAGTTTAGCGGTTAAATATAGTGTCGGCACGATGAGCCTCACTGCATATCTTCATATATTACCTGCAACCAATTAATTACACACCTCATAGCACAAGCGCCACTGTCATCAACACGATTTGATAAAAAGTCAATGCACCTTGAGTGCAGCTTCGATATGACCTCGCCGCCCCGCACCTTTTGACTACTACCTGCAGGCACACAGCAGAGAGCCTCGCCTCGCAGTCGGTCTGTTGTTCTTGTCCCAGGCGGACGTGTCTTGTCCGCGCTCTTTGCTCTAGCCTCATTAGGCCTCAACAGTACATGGAGTTAGCATCTGTTGCTGCTGTATGTGTTGCTTGTTCAAGTCTTTGCTGTGTCCTCGTTCACATTCATTATTCTGTTTAACGTTTGTCACTTCAGGAGGTTGTCTGTTCAGTCCAGACTGGAAGGTTTAGTTCTCTCTTTATTTTGTCCTGCTTGTCAGAGAAGCGCTACGTCTGTTCAGTCCGTGCAGCCTGATGAGTTGATGTCCAGAAAGTGCTAGGTTCTGTCTGTTCAATGTGAGATTAGAGCCTTGACTCGGTTTTTGTGCTGTGCTTCTTTCCGCTCTTAGTTCCGCTCTTGTTCGGCCTCCACAGCACATGGCGTTGGCTTCTGTTTCTGCTGAATGTGTTCAGTTAGACGTCTGTTATCTTTAAGAGAATGTCTGTTCCGTCCCGACTGAAAGATTTTGTTGCTACTCAGTACAGTGATTGTGATCTCAGTGTTATTCTCCGTCTATTCTGTCCACACAGGTTGGGCAGTTTATGGTAATCCTTATTATTATACACCAATAGTTTAAATCAAGATATACATTTTTTATTATTTTAGATTTTAGACCATTCTTTACAAAAATTGAGACGCCACTGGTTTGCTTGTTGGTCAAACAGTTAACATTAGAGTACCCACTTATGCACGTCCTTACAAGTTCATATTTGTTATGTTTAGCAAGTGTGTAACATGTGTTTCAGACACACACACAATTGACGGTCTCCGTTCACACACTAGTCCCACAAGTTCATCTTTGTTATTAATTAGACCTCTTATGATAGTATGTAATAAGCTCTCGTTAGCAGCAGTGGTACACAATTGCTATTCCGAGCCAATGTAGTTCACCCTATTTTTTTTTAAATTATTTACAATCTTGTTGTTACAGGGACAATCTTTATATCGTCTCGATTACCCAAGTTGCATAAATATGAGACGTTAAGCAATATCCAATCCAATCAAATTTATTTCCTGCCTGGTGCCCTTCATTGAGTCTTTGGGCCCCACTCTGATAGAATTTCTTGTTCGTGTTGTAACAAATTATTAATACAGACCCCAAACTCCTCGTGACATTCGCTAACATGATGTTCTCCTGCACAGTACGAACATTCTTGAGTTTTACAACATTCTTTTGAAAGGTATCCGTATCCATTACACTTGTGGCATTTTCTTTTCATTTCTCACCCTTTTTTGTATTTGATTCATTCATTAAATACATTAAATATCGTTTTTATTTGTTATCAAAATTGTTGTGTTTAAAATCTTTAAATGCATTGTTGTTGTAATGCTACTATTTCAAATATGTACTCACGTCACAGAACTGCGCAAACGATGTATGTTGAAATTAAATATCCTTAAAGTTCTTAGTAACACTTCATGGGGTGCGGACAGGACATGTCTTTTGCAAATATATGGTTCACTGGTTAGGTCCGTAATGGACTATGCCTGTTGGGTCTACTCTTCAGCCCGTGATCCCATCTTGAAACTTCTCGATACTGTCCACCACAGTGGTCTCCCGCTGGCGCTGGGTGCATTTCGGACGAGCCCCGTCCTCAGCCTCTAGAGTAGAGTAGAGTAGATCTTTATTCACTTAAGACAAATACATGGTACAAGTATACACCTCTTCGTGAAGAGGGAGTGAATAGTTCCTAAGGCTAAAACATGGTAAAAAATGAATAATAAAATAGAATGCATATTTCATGTGAATCAAGTTATATGTATATTACTAGTATGGTATACTAGTATTGAGAATTGAAGTTGTTTGAATAGATTAATTGAGTATTGAAATGAAAAAATGAAATGAGTAATTGGTTTGATATGATACAATACGATGTTATTTAGGATGAATAATAATATAAAACACTAGCATTTGATATGATATAATGATTATGAAATGGAATTAGTATTGTATTTAATATATACGTGTAGTAGTACGAATCTATAAGGGGCAGTTTGTAGTGGACATGGTAAATTTAAAAATTTACTAAATATAAAATGGATAATCAAATAAAATGTGTATTTTTGATTAATTCAATAATGAAATGAAAAAATGAAATGAGTTATCGATATGATATAATACAATACGATGTTCATTAGGATGTATAATAATATAAAACGCTAGCATATGGTATGATATGATTATGTATTATTGTTTTATGTTTAATAGGGATTAGTTTTGAATTTAAAATATACGTGTAGGGCCTATAGTACGGATCTATAAGGGAAAGTTTGTAGTGGAGAACAAGGTAAATTTATAAATTTACTAAATATAAAATAAATAATCAAATTGAATGAGAATTTCAATGAGAATCAAGTTATATGTATAGGCCTAGTACTAGTATGGTATACTAGTACCGGTATTGAGAATTGAAGTTATTTGAATTGAATAATTGAGTATTGAAATGAAAAAAATGAAATGATTAATAGGTAGCCTATCCTATGATATAATGATTATATGAAAGGTATTATTATTGAATTTAAAATATATGTGTAGGGCCTAGCCTATAGTACGGATCTATAAGGGACAGTTTGTAGGGAGGACAAGGGTTAATCTGTTAGGAATTCATTTAGTGAGTAAAATGCTCTTTCTACTAGAAATGCTTTTAATTTGCTAATTAATGTAGTATGATTTTTGATGTCTCTGATGTGTTTTGGCAGTTTATTGTATATGGAGAGGCAGGCGTATATAGGTCCTTTGGAATATTGCGAGGTTTTATGATGGGGGACATGGATATTAGAAATTGCACGGGTGGTATAAGTATGGATGGATGAGTTTTTAGGAAAGTATTCTGAATGTGTACGTACAAAAATAGCGGCAATTTGTATAAGGGTACTTACCAGGGTAAATAAGGGTACTTACCAGGGTAAGAATGTTTAATTTGGGGAAGATTTTACGGCAGGATCTCTGCCATGAGGATCCTGTGATGATGCGTATAGCTCGTTTTTGGAGTAAAAAGACACGATTAGCTTGTGGTGACATACCCCAGAATAGAAGCCCGTATGAGATGTGCGAGTGGATGTGGGCATGATATATTAATTTCAATATGTGGCTGCTAACAATTGGCTTCATCCTCCTGAGCATAAAACACCCACTATTTTGTTTGGAGCATACTCTTTCGATATGAGCAGACCAATCAAGGTTCTCCGAGAGTGTAATGCCAAGAAATTTCACGTTGTCAGCTCTCATAATGTTTTTGCCATCAATGCGAATTAGGGGACTACTCTGAGGGGGGCTAGAGGTGGAGTGGAAGTTAAGGTACACAGTTTTGGTTGGTTGAAGGGAGAGAAGGTTATTTTTACAGTATTCCGACATTGCGTTTGCTTGGACATTTGAGTTATGTATGAGTTCTGCAAGCCCATCTCTGGTTGCAGTTAAGAGGTGACTTGAGTCATCTACAAATTGCGTCAGTATGCCTACGTCAAATGTGTTGGGCATGTGGTTTACATAAAGTAAGAAGAATGGGGGCCCTAGGACCGTTCCTTGGGGCACACCACAGACAAGGTTTAAGGGGTCGGAGTGAAATTTAGTAATCGTATCATTTTCATCGATATTATCAAGTTCTACTACCTGGAAACGGTCTGATAGAAATTATGCAATCCATCTATTGGCTATACCTCTGATACCGAGAGATTCCAGTTTTGAGAGAAGTATACTATGGTCAATTGTATCAAACGCCTTACTCACAGTACGCCTTCACCGGCTGCATGGTATAGACGTGCCTAGGTGCGCTCCGTATACATAGTCAGTGACTCAGTGCTAGTGCAGTAGAAATGTGTATTGAATTTGTGGACGGTATTAGTGAAAAATGTTAAGAGGAGTGAAACCACAGCCTTATGTGGCCGTGGGGACACGTTCCCCAAAAAGCATAAACAAAGGTGACGAGGCTTCTCGTAATTCACAAAGTGGTAAAACTCATAGCCGTGTGAAACGACGGAAAAACGATATAGATGACATGGAAGTGGAGCACACTTACAATGTCACCACAAAAAATAGATTTCACTCTCTATCAGAATCTGATGGGGATGATGAAGAAGAAGAAGAAGTTGAAGACGAAGAAGAAACCAAGGGCTCTTCCTCTACCAAGATAGATCGATCAGCATCGTCAAAAATAAAAATCCCTCCAATTGTGGTGTATCATTATATAGTGCAACACACTAACACGTTAAATACGTTACGTAAGTCGCTAACGGAAGACATAGACATTATCTACAAAGGTGACAGACTAATCATAAAGTCTAAAAACAAAAATGACTACAATATCATAAAGGAAGAACTAAATAAGGCAGATATGGAGTATCACACATATACCCCAAAAAATGAAAAAGAACTTAGAATGGTGTTAAAAAACATTCCGCCAAATCTTACGACAAATGAAATTCAAGAAGATTTACAACGAAATGGACTTAAACCAAAAAAGGTAATACAAATGATCAAAAAACCTACTGCTGACAACCCTGCACGAACATACCCCATGTATATAGTCACATTTGACAATACAACAACACCTCAGGACGTCTACAAAAATAAAAAAGTGTGTATGTGCATAGTGCATTGGGAAAACTTTAAAAACAAGTCGGGGGTCACTCAATGTTATAATTGCCAATCTTTTGGCCATACAGCCATTAATTGCAAACGTAAACCAA
Organism: Sweltsa coloradensis; assembly: GCA_024449915.1. Classification (NCBI taxonomy): domain Eukaryota; kingdom Metazoa; phylum Arthropoda; class Insecta; order Plecoptera; family Chloroperlidae; genus Sweltsa; species Sweltsa coloradensis. Next base: position 7,154 of record JAMZAV010002556.1, read on the forward strand.
AATGTGTAAAATGTGCGGAATCGCACATAACAGCTGAGTGTGCTAAAGGTAAAATCGCCTCACCGAAGTGTGCCAACTGTCACGAAGGACACCCGGCTAGCTACAGGCAGTGTCCAGTATACGCAAGACAGCTAAGTCTGAGAAATCAAAACAATAAACAACAGTCTGCACCCAAGACTCCACGACCACCAAACATTGACGGGAGCGACTTCCCTCCTCTCCCGCAAATATCTGCCAGAGCCACTCCACAACAGACCACGGGGACACGATCGACTAGTGCGCAACATCAAGACCTGGAGGAAAGTGTAAGTCTTACACAAATGTTTTCAGAACTAAAAGGTATATTTGCTTCCATAAACATGAATAATATTGTGACCGTGCTTAAATTAACAGTGTCAAACGTAATTAAGGCCCCTGACAGCGTATCTAAAATGGTTGCCTTAATCGAAGGCTTTCTTGAGCTATTTAGTAAAAATGGCTAACTCCACACAAATTAACTTTCTCTTCTGGAACTGCAACTCCATATCTACAAAAGATAAGGTCTCCGAGCTAGAAGCCGTCTTAGTGAAACAGAACATTCATATACTAGGTCTGTGCGAAACAAAACTAACGGACCGACATACCCTAAAGTTATCAGGATATCAAGTGTATCGTAATGATAGAAATCGTGCGGGGGGTGGGGTCGCCCTGGCTGTAAACAATAACATTAGACATTTCCAACAAATAATTCCACCTTTGACTCTTATTGAAGCAGTAGCCATACACGTTGAACATCCACAGCATGCCATGACTGTAGTGTCTGTGTACAATCCTCCCAGCGTTAGCCTAAACATGCGAGACCTACAGATACTACTTCAACTCAGCAACAAGGTTATCATTATGGGTGATGTCAACGCCAAACACGTGGCATGGAATTGCCCGGTGAACAACCGTAATGGCTTATCTTTACTTGAGCATTCTTTTAATCACAACTACATCATTGCAGCACCAACCGAGCCAACGTACTATCCTACCAGGGCACTCGCCCGGCCAAGCGTTCTTGATATTGCTCTCATGAAAAATGTAAACAACTCGTCACAGCTTACTTCTGTCCCTATCTTGTCATCGGATCACAACCCAGTGCAGTTTGATATCAACAGTGCATACATCCCAGTGCCGCATAAAACTATTTATCAATACAAACGTGCCAACTGGAAGCTGTTTCGTGAAGAGATAAGTAAACACGTTCCAATTAACCCAGTAATACATAACGCAACGGACATTGATAATTTTACCGACGTTCTTACTTCTAGAATACAAAACGCAGTGGACGCAGCAATTCCTAGAACTCCTTTAATGCACAATCGCAAAGAATTTCCATGCGAATTGCGTGCAAAAATTAAACTACGAAACGCTTGGAGACGCACATGGCAACAGACTCGCGACCCACATCTTAAAACTAAACTTAACAACTTAAGTAATTGCATTAAGAGGGACATTTATGCTTGGCGAAACACAAATTGGAATACATTTCTTACTACCCTCAGACCCAAAGACTCTCTATGGAAAACAGCGTCAAGATTTCGACGAAAATCAAATGCTATTCCTCCACTAGAGACGTCCACAGGAGTAGCATACTCACTTCAAGACAAGACAGAAGCACTGGCCGATCATTACGAAACTACTCATACTCAAAATATTAACCTGGGCAACAGACATCACGATCGGAAGGTAGATAAGGTGATTCAAGATCTAAACAGAAATAAACAATTCGACGCTACCTCATGTAATCTGGCCACTCCCAGAGAAGTATTATCTATTATTAAAAAGCAGAAAAATAGGAAAGCACCGGGTGATGATGGAATCTCTAATTTAGTGCTAAAACAGCTTCCTAAAAAGTGCATTATAGCTATCACGATATTAATTAATCAAATATTAATCTTTTCGCACTTCCCGACTTCGTGGAAAGTAGCACAGCTTCTCTCATTCCCCAAACCTGGTAAAAACAGGTCACAAGTGCAGAATTATCGTCCAATTAGTCTCCTAGACTCTCTGAGTAAAATAGCGGAGAAAGTTATTTTAAAACGCATCCAGAAACATTTATGTGATAATAACATACTTATTAATGAGCAATTCGGTTTTCGACAACATCATAGCACAACAGCTCAACTGACGAGGCTAGCAGAACATATAACAGACAATTATAATCTTAATAAGCATACCGGAATGATCTCACTCGACATAGAAAAAGCTTTTGACACCGTGTGGCATAAAGGTTTAATATGCAAACTGGTTTCAAATAATTTCCCCAAATACCTAATTCTCATTATTCAGTCTTACCTCCGCAACCGGAGTTTTTATGTTAAAGTGAACGATGTGAAATCGAGTATCAGAAAAATCCTCGCAGGAGTCCCTCAGGGTTCCTGTTAGGTCCTGTGCTTTTTTCTGTGTATATAAATGACATCCCTCGTCTTAAAAATATTCTTCTGAGCATATATGCAGATGACACCGCAATTTTGACTTCTTCCTATAGAATCAGTGCAATAAAAAAGCGACTGGAATCTGCGTTCATTAAAATAAAAAAACATTTCCATCGATGGAGAATAAAAGTCAATGACTCAAAAACGACCGCCATTCTGTTCACCAAGCGACGCCCACGAGACATCCAACCATTAATTATTAACGAACAAATAATAGACTGGTCTAACTTCATAAAATACCTAGGTGCATACCTTGACAAAAAGCTCACATTTACTCACCACATCAATAGCAAAATCCAGCAAGCGTACTCTGCCATATCACAACTGTATCCCCTATTTAATAGATGTAATCATATGAATATAAAAAATAAGTTTATACTGTACACCATGGCAATCAGGCCAATCATTACGTACGCATGTCCGGTATGGAGCTCTACTTGCACTTCTAATTATAAAAAATTACAAATAGTACAAAATAAATGCTTACGAATGATAGGGAATTTCCCAAGAAACACATGGATATCAGACCTACATGCATATTTTAATTTACCTACCATTAAGGATCTTGTCTTTCAATACACCGATCGCTTCTATTCAAATGTACAGACAATTCTCATAATATTTTAATTTCTAGCCTTGGAGACTACAGTCTATCCTCACTTACATATAAAAGGTACAAACACAAGCGTACTAAACATGTTTTGCTTTAATCTATAATTGTTTATGCTCTACTCTAATGGCGTAATTGTATTTATTACTTTATTTTAGAATTGTCTTACTTAGTTCCGAAGAGGTTTTTTTTTGTTCAATTTTTCCCTCATTAAATACATATGTTTTTTTAAAAATATCTTATACAATAAGTTATATATATTTTTATTTTTATGTTAAAATGTTAAGAGCCTAATGGCTCAGGTAATTTTGTACACACTGTATGCACTGCTGTACCATTAGTATAAATTAAATAAATATCTTAAAAAAAAAAAAAAAAAAAAAAAAAAAAACGCCTTACTCAAGTCGTAGAATATTCCAATAGCCAGGTCGCCATGATCGAGTGCCTTGTATAGTGCAGATAGGAATGAGAAGATGGCAGTTATGGTTGATTTGCCCTTTTGGAAACCGTGTTGATTGCTTGCAAGAATATTGTGTTTTGAAAGGAAGGATGACAGACGGGAGTACATGATTTTTTCCGAAGACTTTAGAGAAAGAGGAGGTTAAGGAAATTGGCCTATAATTGTTAGGATCTCGGTTGTTACCTTTGTGCTTATATATGGGTATAACTTTGGCCTCTTTGAGCTTTGAGGGAAGGTCCCTGTGCAAAAGGAGGAATTGATGATAAATGCTAGGGGGTTTGAGATATAATACTTCCACATTTTGCAAGAACAGATCCAGGAATATTGTCTAAGCCTGCAGAATGTTTGTTATTCAGTGTTTTGATGATATCGGCTACTTCATGATGGGTGGTTGGATGGAGAAAAATTGAATTAATTCCTGCTTATTCTCGATGACACCCAGGAATGAGGTGATTAGTTTGTGTCTGAGGTCGACTGTTTATACCAGCATTGATAAAGAACTCATTTAGATGATTTGATATTACTTTTGGGTCAGAGTTTGGAATTCCGCTAATGTTGATCGTAAGTTGATTTTTAGGACTAGGGGCCTTAGTTTGAGCATTGATAATCTGCCATGTAGCTTTGTTATTATTATTGATTGATTAATATTGATGTTATTTGCAGAAGATATAACCTGATCATGATGTTGTCGTTTAGCTTGTCTGATGTTAAGTGCATGACCTTTTTTTAATGTACGATACTCATGTTTAAGTTGATGGTCGTTGGGTAATGTTTTGCAATGGTAATGTAATTGTCGCAGGTGTTGGCCCTCTGCTTTATGGCTGTTTGATAACCACGAACTAGTTTTTTTTTGCTTTTGCCTTTGCCTAACCAAGGGGAATGCTGTGTTAAAATAATGTAAGAAGATCATTAAGAATTGGTTGAACATCTGGTTGGTATCGGTCATAGTCAGCAAGTCAGACCATTCTTCACTACTAAGTAAATTTATAAAGTGATTTGTATTGCGTTTGCTAAATATTCTAGAGAAACCCCAGGTGGGAGAGGCATTTATGGGCAAACTGAGTTGCATGGTTATGGCACAATGGTCTGAGATGTGTGGGTGAAGGGTATTTGTTTTGTAAAGGGAAGGGTCTAGAGAGGTTATGATGTTGTCGATAAGTGACTGACTTGACCCAAGTGTACGGGTGGGTGTTAGAATTGTTTCGTGTAAGTTAAATGAGTGTATAAGATCAAGGAATAGGTCGCGGGCTCGTGATTTGGAAAGAAGATCAATATTAAAGTCGCCGCATAGGGCTATTTTTGCCTTAGGGAATCGTTTTGTGACGTTTATAAGGGTCTCTTCTAGTTTATCTAAGAATATTGAGAGTTTGCCTAATGGAGATCTGTATATGGACAGTATGGTGATGCGGCAGTATGGTAGATGCCAAAGGCAACCAGTACATTCAAAATTCAATTCAGAGCAGATTGACTCTAGGCCTAGTATTGGCTCTATGTTTAGGTGTGGTTTAGAGAGGATTGCTACCCCACCATGTAGATTATTAGATCTAGCATAAATTGTAATGTTTGCATATCCTGGCATGCAGAATTTAGTACTAGATGCGGGGGTGAGCCAATGTTCTGAGATACAAATAACTTCGGGAGATTGACTCTGAAAGAATTGTTCGAGTTCCTCCATTTTGTTGTTGACCGATCTAACATTAAGTGCAAGTATCATAGGATTATGAGTTAATAATATTTTGGGATTTGGAGATGTCTTGTTGGTCTTTGAAGAAAGGGATGGTTGGGGGGCGGAGGTAGATGCTCTGGAGCTGGGGGATTTAGCAGTTTGTACATTGTTGTGAAGGCTAGGGATTGGTTTGGTTTTAAATTTTGGTGTGTTTGTGGAAATGGTTTGAATTCCACTGAAAGAGGAAGATTGATTTTGTTTAACGTGGGGTGTTTTGTTAACTGTGTTTTTATCAGTATCGATAAAGACATTATGGCTTGGTTTGTAAACTAGTCAACTAGGTCTAGATTTGGATTTTTTACTTGTGTTTTTAGATGTCTTTAAATGAAGAGGAGGAGATCTAACATTTATGTGATGACTGTTTTGTTTCTTCCTATAATGATCAGTAAGAATATCAACTAGCTCTCTGGGGGACCATGGTTTTTGAATTTTAAGTTTCTGACCGAGACCCTCACTTATCATTAATTCCCGTAATTGTTGATAATTAAAATTGGAGAACTGCCTTATACCACTACTTCGGGTTGTCATTTTGTGGAAGTAAGTTGCTTGACTTCTAGGAGCTGGTATAGCATCCTGTCCGAAAGTAAAGGCCGTCTCAGATGATATCACCTGTGCTGGATTCTCTTCAATTATACTGGACTGTACAGTGTCCTGGTCACTAGTGGAGGTGAGGTCCGTCTCAGATGATAACACCTGTGCTGGGTTCTCCAATGTACGAATGTAATACTCATTTGAGTCTTCCAGAGAACTGTTAGCATTCCCTATGACTGTATCTTCTGTTGAGTGTTGGTTGATATCTCCTGTCCCACACCTGAACCCTCAGCTCCGCCATTGCACTGCAGGCCTAATTGGGTCTTGAGAGGCTTGTCTTGAGCTATCCAAGTGACTGTCTTAGAGTGTCCTGAGATCAGCTGATTCATGTTGGTAAAAGAATGTTCAATTGTGTTGGACCATTGATTGGGTTCAGTGGCGACGACTGAGGGGGAAAAGGTTCCACGGTCCACAGCCATAGCCGGCAACTCGTAAGAATGTCGGGACAACGTGACACAATGGTCTTCCAGATGAGGACGTCTCCACAGTTGGTTGGGTAGACGTGAGGAGTCAGCCACATTTAGCGCTGGTGACTTATTGACTTTAAGGGTCACTATGACATTGGTGTCTCTCACATCTGACGACCCCATTAACTTTTAACTTACCTATGACAGTCATCTCCGTATCTGCATATAAATTACTGCTGTCTTTGTCCTTATCTTCGAGGCTGGCCTAGCCGATTCGATAAGAGTTTTAAGCATTAAGGTGTGCTGCTGATTTGGATCGAAATTTTTGTATTTTTATTGGGTCATTTGTCATAGGCTTAACTCTTTCCTGGTTAGGAGACCAATCCATAATGTCGCAGATCTCGACCATCATTTTATGAAGTTTGTAGGCTCCATCTTTACTGGGATGGAGTCCTCCCTTAGATAATTCAGATTTTGAGATCCACTTGTTGGAGTTGATGAAAGTTGTTCAGAGTTTTGCAAATTAAATGTATTTTGCTGTTCGTGGAGTCAACTTTTGAGTCAGGGATGTCTCTACGGTAAATGATACTAGTGTATGCAATTTTCGCTATTGGGTATGCCTTTTTTGCCGCTTCAATTAAGTTGTAAATGCTGTCAGCAATTGCCGATGGTTCCATTGATGCAAGGGAGTTTGTCCCATTGTGGAGTATGACTTTATCCACTGTACAATCGGGATATTTTGCCTCTAGTTTGTTCATAAGTTGATGTGGCTGGCTGCCTGGGTAAGTAGTGAGCTGGTAGGTATTGGCATCATTTATGTATAGACATCCATTAAACATAGAGTCGCTTAGGACTTTATTCACTAATTGTTTATTGACGGTTACAGCAATATCTTTCCCACGGTTTGGGTTTGGTCTAAGCTTTTGAGGCCAAGGGTAATGAGCTGTTTGCCTGTTTGGGTCTGATCTTGTATCAGTTTTTTGGGTGCTTCTATTTTTTACCATGCTACTTTCGAGTGTTGGAAAATTATTTTCATCGTTATTGCAGAGGCCTACTAGTGGTAGGAATCTGTTGCTGGTTTTAATAGCAACAGGGGCTAGACATAATATGCTTTTCTTTGAAACCTGTGGGCCAGTTGGCAGGTCTACTTTCTTTGTCAATTGGGATGACGTCTTATATTTGTTTTTGTTTTCCCATTTTGTATGTGTAGGCCTATTAGGCTCAGGCCAAGGGGAAGTTCCATATTAATAGTAGGCTTATCCCTTAAACCTGATCCTAGCCCCAGCACTTCTGGTATCTGTGGCATGAAGCATTGGCCTGACCTTAAGAATAATAATTGATGCATTTCACTCACAAGGACCCTTGTGTTGGCTAGTTCTTGGCCTAACTTTGTTATTTCAATGTGCATCATTGATAGCTCTTTGACTATACCTAGGCCAGCCATGGTTTCGAGTTTATTGTTTGCTGATTTACCTACATTTGTATAAACAGTTTGCTTATCTGATGACTGGTACTTGCTTCTGTAGAAATAGCGAGTATTCTGCTTGGTTAGTAAGGGTTGTGCCATCATCAATAAACAAAATTAGCACAGGGCCTGTGACAGTTCTCTAATTAGTAGTATATTTTTAAATTTTACGTACCAATATTGTATCCTTATGGCTTAAAATCACGGCCCTGATTTCTACATTCTTTTAGTATGAAAAATCTTCAGACCAATTACAAAATAAATATACTTTACATATTAAAACACTTTTCAATTATCTTTTAGAACAATTGTTTGTTTGGTTGCTATGCTGAGGCAGGAATGACCTCCCTCGCAGAAAGACGGAATTACTTGTTGGGCAGATACGTATTAAAGATCCGGGCAATGCGTAACCACCCATCTCATGACGCTCTATTTGATGAGAGATTTGTCCGTCACTTCGATACCAAACCATTGGCGACCCTTCCAGTAGGATTACGTTGTAGACATCTTTTTAGAATTTTAAATTTTGATGTACCCAATCTATTGAGTTTCGTTTTGAGCCGAAACCCTCCATGGCTACTTCCGGAACCTGAAATTCGTTTCGACCTTTGCCGATATAATAAGTCCACAACATCAGATGTAATTTTCCAAAGAAGTTTTCAAGCTATTTGTCACGAATACCGTACCTTTAAATTCATTTTCACTGATGGATCTGAAACTGGCTTGAAGGTTGGTTGCGCCTACTATTGTGGCGGCAGTAGTGTTGGTTTCAGACTTCATGACATGTGTTCTGTTTTTACTGCTGAAATGTATGCCATACGACAAGCTTTGAAATATATTATGAAACAAAGATGTGGAAGCTTCATGGTATGTTCAGATAGTTTAAGTGCACTTCAGGCACTCCACGTCATGTTCTCTACCCACCATTTAGTAATTGACATTCAGTTCTTCATGGAGAAACTTCATGCGAGAGGCTACAAAATCATGTTCTGCTGGGTCCCTGGTCATGTAGGTATCTCTGGCAACGAGGAGGCTGACTTGGCAGCCAAGGCTGCAATGCAAAAAGCTTCTACTGATTTTGACCTCGTACCAGTTCCTGATGTCCACAATGGGTTCAAGAACCATATGTAAAAATTAGGTCAGGATTGTTGGAATGCTTTGCAGAATAATACGCTGCGTCGTGTGATGCCCTGTCTTTCACTGACCATTCTTTCTCGTCGTGAGGAGGTTGTGTTGGCGCGAGTACGAATAGGGCACACACACCTCACCCATGCCTATCTTTTTACCAGAGATAAGATTGCTCCGATTTGCGACACGTGTGATGTGTTGCTATCCGTTCATCATTTGATGACTGACTGCTCTAAGTATGATGGGTTGAGACTCCAATTGAATTTAAATCTATCATATGAAGAACTTTTGTCTTATGAAAACAGTGAAAAACTTATCACATTTCTTAACCTTAGCAATCTGATCGACAAACTATGACAGTTCATATAAAAATAAAATAATCCATGAAGCATGTTGACTTGCTATTCATTATGACGACGTGGCAACGTTTTCCTGATTATGATTATAATTATGATTTGGTAATTTGGCATTTTCTACATATGACAACTTTAGCATGTATACCTTTTCCCGATTTGGCTGTCTACAGATATATCGACCTTGGCAATTCTTTTCATGACAATGATTTGAAAAACACATTTAACCTTATTAACCGTATTTTACATTTTTACATTCATACATAGTTGACTAAATATCTTGGAGGCGCGAATAATCTTTGCCGTTGAAGCGCCCTAAAACTACTAATACTAATTCTAATAATACTAAAATGTAGTTTGTTGTAGTTTCTGCATCTATGTAATTAGATTTATTTAGTTGTCCTTCTTTGCAAATCTTTTTATAACTGAATAGGATAGACGTTGAATAAATAATAAATAAATAAAATTGCTTGACATTGAAGTAGTCCAACATGGAACACCTAGACCACCCTATAAAGATTGTATTTTCAGACATTATTGTCTTAGGAGTGGTGTGATTAACTTCAATAATGATATTAACTAAACTTTTATTCTTTATTTGCTTCTTTTTGTCAATTTTTAATTTGAACCCCTTTCTGTATTCTTCATTTAGATTTTTTTGCTTAACAAGTGAATCTACAATTTCGTCATCTGTTTGTTTTTCCTCCATTACTCCAACTATAATCAACTTTGGATTAATTTTCTGTATGTGCATAACTTCATAGTCCTCCCCAATCACTCTATTCATTGACTCTACCTCTTCAGCTGATGTATTATTGTCATTACAGAGTAAAACCACTCCACCGTTGGCAGTAGGTTTAAAAGAAGATACTTTTAAGCCCATGCTTGCAGGGTTAATCTTTAACTTTATGTCACCTATTATGTCAGACTTTTCTATTGATTTAGGTTTAATGAGGATTTTCTTTACATTATTTGGAGTCTTTACTGTCTGCGCATATGTTTGTGTGGAGTCCCTTTGTGTAGACCTGGCGTTGATTTCTGTCAGTGTCACGTTCCCGTTGACAACACCAGCTGCTGCTGTCGAGGGCCATCAAATTCCCTTTACCCAATAACGTAAATCTAGAGTATTTAATGGGTACCCCCAACTTGAGCAGGTAATCAAATTTTCTGCTATTGACTTTTCCCCCCTGTCAGTCAAAGCTGTGGGGCGGCCTACTTTTGTCCCATGCTTCCCATTAATTTTGTTGCAAATGGTTTGCCTGGACACACCATATTTGTTTTGGGCTTCCCTATATGAAAGTTTGCCAACAGCAACTTCTTTTATTGCATTATCTAATGCCTCTTTAGTATAAGGGATGTATTTTCGGCCAGCCACAGACTTGGGTTGAATTCTGGGCATTGTCCAAAGTTACCCTGAAAAACAAAATGCATTGCTTTTAGGCCTACATAACCTAAAATAATTGTGGTACATTAAAGTGACTCCTATATGTGTACTCTCTAGTAGCATACACAAACATAAATTACTTAATTTAAGTTAAAAATGAAACAAAAAATATGGTGTAACTTTCAAAATAGTAACACATAATTTAAATACCGTTTGTAATTATTTCCAATGAAATACATTCACATTTCACTAAATTATTATTTTTTTGTGTCTTCATTACTGCAAGTGCGTCAATTGACTAATACACGCCTCAGTCATGGCTGCTGAAATGTAGTGCAGCCACCCAATGAAAACCAAATAATGGCCAGAAAAATCATATTTTATTTCTTCTTGTATGGATCAGTTTTCTTATTTTTAGTTATCCATTTGAATATAAGATGAAACTGGTCTATAGTTGTTTTGTTATACGTACATTTTATTTTATAAAGTGTAGCACGTAATATATGATCATAAAAAGCTATTGCCAACCTAAGAATACGCTTGGCAACATCGCAACGTTAGGCGACTGAAAGCTAGGCCAGGAAGCGCTATCTCTATAGGTCTGTACGTAGGTACACCGGGCTACCAACACGAAGAGCAGTAGAGATAGCTCTTTCCTTTCCGCTAGCCAGCAGAGAACATGGCACGGAATGAGATGTTAATGGTTTTAAAAGTGACACGGCTTTTGCGCATAATAGGCCTACCAAGGGGTATTTCTAGTAAAAAGGAAAATAAGAGAAAGAAAAGAATTACAAAACCACAATGTTTGTTTGTGAAATTAATGCTACTTTACATAATATAATGGATAGGTCAAGGCCACATTGTAGTAAGTGGGCGTCCACGTAGAGCTGAAGACATCAGGGAGATAAGTAGCTGTGGTTACAAAAATTCCACTTTATGTAGGCCCCACTCGCAAAGCATCGGACACATGGGAATGTTCGCTGGCAAATAATTTTTGGGAAAACCAACCCACCACACCAGAACAGTAGGTATATAATTGAGTACATAGAATAATCTGCTCGTCGTCTTGATTGACGAGTGCCGCGCGTAAAGGCCTAGGCCCATTCAAGACTAGAAACGACTAGGTGTATGAGTGAGTAGAAAGATACGTGGCCTACTGGACGAGCGGATAGCGTAAAGCGATCATGTTCTAGAGGTCGCCGTTCAAGACCAGTCGCTTTTACTTTTTTTTACGTTTTTATGCGTACCATTTTGGTTTCATACCATTTTTTGGAATATAATGGGCATGATATTTTTTTGTATACGGATATTTTCATGTCTTGTCTTACGGCGCTTTATCGCTCTGATCTGAGAGAAACAGTCTTGATAACTTTCACGCGATCACATTAGGTTTTAATATAAAAGAAGAGATACCAGGTATGCACTATTTATAAAATAAGAAACAAATATATCTGGCCACTTCGAAAAACAGTGGAGGAACAAAATAGGTCCAGGCATTTGATTGCTAAATGCCGACCGTTGTAATGCTCTCATTGAACGTCTGGAGCAGGCCGGCCCGTGCCTATGACGCGAGCGGCGGGGGGTGTGGCCAGTTGGAGCAGCCAACTCCACAGCGTTGCCAAGTTTTTGAGCGTACATTGGACTTTAGGTCTAAAAATCTCAAAACGTAGCACGGATAAACCCATTTTGAAAGACATGTACGTGTTCTTTGAGAACTAAGCTTTATTTTGATACTAAATTGGTAAACATGACATTTATATTGACGCCGTTCTAGTTATTTCTTGGTCAAAAAGTGTATAGTTTTCACGTGTTCCAATGTTTAAAGATAGGGAGTTTGAAATTTTTCATTTCAAATTATTTCGAAAATTAGATCGGTTAAGTACATATTGCTTTGCATATTATGAAAGTGCACTATCTCATTGTAAAGTGAGCCAAATATGAAGAAAATCACATTCATGTTGAATTATGGAGGAGTGACTTTAAAGTTGTTGCACAGAGTCAAAAAAGGAGCATTGTGTGCATATGATATGTTCATATTTAAATAATATATTCCAAAATGTATTTAAAAAATAAATAAAAAATATATTACAAAATAAATTCCAAAACCTTCTGTTTTTAACTTACTTATTTCCGAAAAATACGAAAATAACAATGTGGTCTTAATGTTGACAAGCTGTTTTCATCCACCGCCTGCTTGAGAATGGTTCACTGCCTTGGTTCTTCTTTGATGCAAATGAAAAAACCACAGCCTCCTAGCCTCCAAAACAGGCGGCAAATTTGAATTTGAATTCGTACACGCATTGTATTCAATGAAATAGTGCCAAGCTTGAGTCAAGACTTAAGACCACACATTAACGTATCTGCTCGGCAGTGCGGGTTAGTGGAGGATCGTATATGACTCTTGTTCGTAATCTTAAACACTATGATAAGACGCTTTATCCATAATGTTTTGACTATGCTCACTGAGCATATCTGAAAATGGGGTTTCTTCTGTTAACGGTTAATAACAATCTCACGAGTCCTATCGGGGAATAAAACTCTGCAGCAGATAAACATTGTTCAATTTGACTATGAACATTATTCACTTCCTGGATATAAGGGTGTACAGCTATAGAATATTTCATAGCTAAAGATTTATTGGGCCATTAAGGTCCAACTCGCAACCTTCTCGTGGTTTGGCCCATGATAAAGGGAGTTTTGCTCCCTGAAACTAATGGCAAGCTCTGGGTCGTCGTCGGGGAACTTTCCCCTTCCCTTTGACTACCTCCCCGACGGCGACGACAAAGACAACACGGACGGATGATGACACAGACAGAGACGACCACGACGTGGGGAACCCCTGCCCTCCCCATCTGCTTGTGGCTGGTTCTGACCAGTACAGGCCTGTCCACCCCTTGTCTCCCGCGTCATCCCTGACGTCCCTCCCTTCGTCTCGATTAGCCAAGTGCATAAATATGAGACGTTAAGCAATATCCAATCAATCAATCAAATCAAGATTTTATTCCGGGGTGTAGTTTCAAGAAATCAAGCATTGCATAGCTTATAAAATAACACGTGAGTCACTCCACGGTGTTATGTCTGTAATGTAAGGGTTATCCATCACAACTTGGTCTAAGGTTTTTATAACAGCACTGGCCATGCCGTTTCCCGTTCTGCCTGATGGTACCTCGGTCCACAATACGCAATACACCTTTTTGTTGCTGGAAAGTTGTGCCGTCATGTATACATTGATTTTAGATTTAGGGATGGTAGCCATTGGGTTTGTATTCAAAAATGATCCTTGAGGATCATAACTTGTAGAAGGTTCAGGATTGTCTGGAGACCTGCCGTACGTAGTGTGTTTGAGCATGGTGTGGAGACGCATCCTCGTATGTAGTTTCTTCAAGAACTTAAGGTCCTTGCGCTGTTGCTGGGGCGGGGGTGGTGGCCGGAGTTGGAACTGGTGCATGTTCTCGAGGTTGGGCTTCTTGCAGCGCTTCATTGGCCACGTCACGCCTTGCTGACTGCCAAAGCAAGAAGAGGTCCTTGCTGTCATTCATTAAAGTTTCGCCCTCAAAGGCTTTGAATCGGTCCAGCGTCATAGTAGTTACTTTCATTTATTTACTTTTATTCAACTATATTGCTACTATACAATTGTCACATAAACAATATTACAAATTATTCTCTATTTTAATTATATATTCTCGTCATTTTATTTAAAACTCTGGACATATCTTAACCCCTTTACATCTGCTGGCAATTTGTTGTATTCTCTGATTACAGCATAAAAAACTGATCTTTGGTATTTTTTTGAATTACATCCACTTACATATAGTTCATTTTTAGCAGTTTGTCTGGTCTCTCTTCCATGAATTTCCTCCACACTCTTTAATTTTTCTTCTAAATAACTTGGCAAATAATTATTTTCAATCTTGTATATAAAAGTTAACACATGTAATTTAATATTTTCTTGAACTGTTAACCATCTTAAATCTTTTATCATATCACAAATTGGCGTTATTTTCCTACATTGTAATATGCATCTCATAGCCTTGTTTTGGATCATTTAAAGTTTGTTAATCTCGTTTGCACATGCATTATAATATATTGTTGCACAATATTCCAAATCTGGTTTAATTATTGTATTATAAATTATTAATTCTTGTCCATTTCGTAAATTTTCTACTGACTCTTCTCATGTATCCCACCTTCTTGGCAAGTTTCTTAATAACATTATTTATGTGTTGCTTAAAATCAAGTTTTTCATCCAGTATTATTCAAAGATATTTGAAATTATTAACTATTTTAATGTTTTATTTTCAATTATTGGGCTATTGAAATTCCAAAAGTAACATTCATGTACATTCTTCCCTATTATCATTTCTTTAGTTTATTGATCTTAAACCAAAGGTCAATCTTCTCATTATTCATTTCTTCTAATATATTTTTATTTATTTTTCCATTTTCTGATATGACCATATCATCAGCATACATATTTGATAAATAAATGTATCAGTTTGATGCCAATTGATGCCAACAAAGGACCACGTTCAGAACCCTGAGGCACTCCATTTTCGCAAGTAATCTCCTCAGACAGCTTGTCTCCATATTTGACTTTCTGTTTTCTATTTGTTTAATAACTTTCCATCCATTTTAATGCAGATCCATTAATTCTATACTCGATGTATTCGAGGAAGCTCTGCAGTACAGTTTGCTGCTCGAGTGGGAAAAGAGAGTAAATAACAATCCTTGTCTTGAAACACTTGTCATAATCTACTGCATTTGGGTCAAATTGGTAGAGCCCACAAGCCGGAATTCATTTGGGATAATTAAACATGATGCCCTTTCATCAAAGACTGACTAACACACGGCCTAAGGTTAGCCATGTACCGTCGGCAAGAAAGTTTGCATACTTCCATTTGCGTACACTCTCCTTCCAGCCTTCCTTGAGTGGTCGAAACACAGATACATCTGTAAGCTGCAGAATGTGCATGCTGTTGGGGATGTATGCAATCAGCACAATGCCCAGGGTATCACAAAGTTCGCTAACATACTGGCTGAGGACCTGTGACCATCTACAAACAGTGACCGGGTTATGGCTTTTCGGTCAAGGTACGGTATAAAATGGTTTCCGAGACAATCGTCTGCTCTCCCCATATGCTTGTGGCTGGTTCTGACCAGCTCAGGCCTGTCCACCCTTGTCCCCCCGCGTCAACCCTTACGTCCCTTCCTTCGTCTTGAATAGCCAAGTTGCATAATTAATATGAGACGTTAAGCAATATCCAATCCAATCCAAAACAATCGTGGGCCATCAAAGTCCAACTCGCAAACCTTCTTGTGGTTTGGCCCGTGATAATGTATAGTTCGCTAAAGATCAAGTCTTGTTCGCCGCTATCACTAAGCTACCCCCCCCCCCCCAACCCGCGCTTGTTGCTACAATCACAGCAGCCAGCCACGAAAGGAGGAGTATAATGACACGATGTATTGTCTGTTCCATGAAAAAGATTGCAATGGACAAAGAAAAGAACTGGTAATACCGGGAAACGGGTAATGGAAAATTGGACCCGTAGGCTCTACCCGCGGGCAACGAGCAGGTAACGGGTACCCGTTGATATCCCTAATCTAAACGCATCTTTAGTGATAAAAGCTACTACTTACCCATTGACATTTCTTAAGTGGAGTTTTGGCAAAATCTTTTTCAAGTTATTTCATTCTTCGGATTGAACTAAGTGGAAAAATTGTCTTGCGGTATCCATTTTCATATCGCTTTCGCAACTGCTTTCCAGTCTCCCCTCTTGGCTGCACCTCACTGAATCCGCTTTATCCAAATCCATCAAGCTTCTCTCTTCTCTGTGAGACTGCACCAATACAGTCTCCATTCTCTCCCCCTCTTCACCAACTGATTTATCTACGTCCAAAAGCACCTACTCTCTGCCCTGCTCTGCACGAGCCTTCAAATTCCAACTCGACACCTTCTCGCGGTTTGGCCCGTGAATAGGGGAGTTTCACTCCCTGAAACTAATGGCGAGCTCTGGGTCGTCGTCGGGGAACCCCTTCCCTTTGACTACCTCCTCGACGGCGACGACAAAGACAACACGGAAGGATGATGACACAGACGGAGACGACCACGACGTGTGGGAACCCCTGCCCTCCCCATATGCTTGTGGCTGGTTCTGACCAGCACAGGCCTGTCCACCCCTTGTCCCCCCGCGTCATCCCTTACGTCCCTCCCTTCGTCTCGATTAGCCAAGTTGCATAAATATGAGACGTAAAGCAATATCCAATCCAAAAAACTCTGCACGACCTGAATTATCTACATCCTATTCTTTCGTTTTATTCCGTTGCTTTGCTTTAAAACTGTTTTGTACCGGTTTTCACATTGAAGTGGTGATTTTATAATTGACATTGCTTCTAGATGGTCTGCAGATATTTGGGCCCACATCAGTTTCTTTGTCCGGAACTTATTAAATGGTCCCACATTTGCTAGATACTCTTGGTACTTATCCAGGATAAGTCTCGTATCAGCGGTTCCCCAATCTGCATCTAGAAAATTAATCTGAGAAAGGTGTCAGCGAAATAATTTGCAGCGGGTGAGTGCTGTGCATATTATTTTAACTGTGGTTTGTTCAGGAAATCAGTGTTATTATAAATTCCCAGTTTTCTAGGGTATCCTCAGGTAGGGTTGCGTTATGATAAATAAATTCATTTCGATAATCGCCATTTTTCCGAAAATATATCGCGATAATATCGTCCGCATTCATTTTTATCGTGATACGATTTTTTATCAATCGAAAATTCTGACGTGATAATATTGGCTATATCGAAAATATTGAAAAATCGCGCACAACAGCTAGACATTTTGTAAATTGTGTAAAATCATCTTAAAAAGAAATAATAGCCTTGTTAAAGAAAATAATATTAAGAAAACTGTGGGGCATTTTTGTAACCATGAACGATTGACGTTGGCAGTCAGGAACTTGTTTGGTTGCGCGGTGGTGCCTTAAACACTAATTTTTACATATCAAGTTTGAATGTAGCTGGTCCCCAGTTATCCCAAAAGGCATCGTGGTGAATTAGAATAAACCTCTGTGGGTGAGAAAGATTTTTCTGGAAAGTTCATCCAGTGCCACTGGAATTTGAAAAAAATCCTTGTGACAAGTCGATACTGGCAACGTACTTGGCTCGTCCCAACTGTGCCAGCAGTCAGTATTAGCAACCAGGAAAAATTGATGGGCACTGATTACTTGATGATGCATTTTAAATGTGTACATGGTGTCTTTTTCTTTTATCAATCGGTACTTGCCAAGTAAGTTTTGCACAGAAAACAATGCTGCTGTGAATAGTAGTTAGTTTTGGCATGGCTGCAATTAGAACTTTTTCGATCAATAGTAGAACGAGTCGCCAAGCTGGCTGGGTCTTCAGTATTATTCTTTTCAATTTTATGTCCAATCATCACAGGTAAAAAATCTTAAGAAATTCCAATTTTGTATTGCATGTCCACCAAGTCTTACTGGTTTCTTTGGTCAGCTTATCGTGCGCCTCTGTTCCTCGGAATTAAATTTGAGAAATGCGTCCCTTCAGAGCTAAAACAAATAAAAGGATGTGTAACATCGAACGAAGTTTGGGTTAAACTGCAGTCGATATACCAATCAAGAGGGCCTGCTCGCAATGCCACACTGTTGAAACAATTAACATTGCATCGTATGGATGAACGTGAAGATGTGCGCGAACATCTTCGGAAGTTCTTCGATACGATCGACAAACTGAATGAGATGGAAATAAACATTAATCCGGATTTATTGACCATAATGCTCCTGTATAGCTTGCCGCCTAGTTTCGAGAATTTTCGATGTGCGATTGAATCCTGGGAACGAGTTACGAGGTTTAATAATGAACAATTGGGTACTTGCTGGGGTAATGAATTCATAAAAGATCTAAGGAATATAAATAAAGTCTAGAATATTTGTTTGTACGTTCTCAGTTCCAAATTTGCATTCAAAGATTTTGTTTAAACATGCTTGGGCCTTGTATTTGGCTTGCTGTTCAATACTAGGATAACAATGCTTAAAAAGAATCTTTCATGATTTTCATGGAAAATTATATAGGAATTGAATATTTTGTAGTAATCTTTTGTAACGATTTTGCTTAATACAATGACCGAATAGGTACATTTTTTCACAAACAGGAAGTCCTCTGAGCATAAAATCTGTGGTTATTCTCTTCCGACGGTTATTTACCTGACTACCATGAACGTTTTCATTTCCAGTTCGGGATAATGCACGTAGTTGCCCCGTGATGACTAAGTCTAATTTGTTGAAATGGTTTTCATTGTGGTCGAGCTCCATACACTCTTGACGATACAATGTCATCTCGGCCGCGTTAAATTGACGAGAACAACTGTTTTTGCAACCACAGGTACTCGTAAGAAATAAATGTCATTTTGTTTTGGACGATGGCCAACATTATGATCTAAGCCTTCAGGATGCTGCAGCCCAAAACCATTTTTGAGTACATCAATTGTGGCAGGATTACCCGGGATGATAGGCATAGGCCTAATTGTTATTTCAACAGGCACCAACTCTTCTTCTTGGCCCTCCTTTTGAATGGCATATCATGCAAAATAATAAGCTTTGTGAAATAAAAGACTATGCAACACCCTGGTTCTCTTCAAGGTGCTCTTCTCGATGCAAAGAGGTTGTTCTGACCCGTCTACACATTGGACACACATCTCACTCAAGCATACCTTTTAAGGATAGGACATAGGGGGCTTCAATATGATTCTGTTTCGCAAGAGCGCGCCACGATAGTGCAATTTTTTCCCATATGCCATTTTTATCCAAAACATATTTTCCCCTCCTGTGCCAGCCAGCCAGCCCCACTCTGTCCAGCGGAGCGCACGTGCACGTGCAGTCCGCCAACGCTCGGCGACGCGACGGCCTTGGGTGGCCTCGAATTTCTACCACTCAATCATTCAAAACGAATACGAATGTAGAACCATAATCTAATTAGCAGCATCTCTGTTATAATTTCTAAAATGTGGTATCCTTATTTTTAAAAAAACGTCCTTCTTGTATATCAGTTTTTATAACTGAATAGGATAGACAAGTTAATTAATAAATAAATAAACAAACCAAAAAAAAGAAAAGAATTGATAATTTATAAGTCATTTATGATTTGTCCAACTGTACCAGGTAATTGAAACTAGAAAATAGGTTAGTGGAGAGGCCGTAATAATAGACGACAAAAAATTATGTTTATGGCACTTGTATTACAATTTGTATTAATTATTCTATATTATGTTTATTAATTTCGTCTTTGTTCACTTACTTATTAATTATTTACTGAATTTAGTACATCGCATAGTCTCAAAATAAATCTATAATTTCACAAGTCCACAAAGCCAGAACACAAGCCGTGTTAAATTATGGATTTATTTTGGTTGGTTGGTTTTGTATAAATAATCATTGTATGCCAGTGTTGTAGGTCTACTCTTTGCCATTTACCATTATATAATAAATACGAAAAACTATTAATACATTGTTATACTAATTATACAAACTAAATTGACTTCGTTTCTCGATTTGGTTGGTCGGGAAACACTCCCGTAGGTGGAGCAATTCAGAAGTTAATCAAATCCATCCCGATCGGGGTTCGTTTCGTACCCGAGTCTCTCCATTCCAGGTAGGCGCCGTAGCTAACTAGACCACCGAGACGGTAACTATTTAACCTCTGAATTGTAGTTGCATTATACGAATGGATGGAACAGTACTGCAACGAATATCTGTTGCCTGTGACCTGACCAAACAACATTATTTATATTTATAAATTAGTTGAACTTAACACTGTTCTTAGGTGGAAATAATTTTTTTTAAATATATATAAATATATTATATATAATGTTATTACCTCACGCAGGTATGAGCGATAGGGTTTATTTCTCGATTTAGATAGTCGGGAAACACTCCCGTAATTCAATTCAATTCAATTGGCTAAGGCGCCTACCTGGAATGTGTGAGACTCGGGTTCGAACCCCGATCGGGATGGATTTTTTAACTTCTGAATATTGTATTAAATATAAAATTATATTCGTTTTACAAAGCCTTATAACACAACTTGACTGTGGTTTAAACAAAACAAAAGAAACAATACCTACATGAAATTGTACGGTTATGTGTGAGAGTGAGAGTCGAAACTTCAAACGATACACGGATACGATACGGATACAAAATCCGGATAAAAATAATAAAAGAATTCTGACCTAAATAAAATAAATGGAGTACGTGCTCAACTAGAGCAGTGAAACTAAATGGCATAATTTGCAGCTAGACAATATCAATCGCAAAATGAATGTACAGAAGTGCAATAAAGAATAATAACAAAATTTAAAAAATGTAATAAAACAATATAGGTAATGGGATGATAGACTACGTGAAACCTACTTCAAAAATTATTATGAAGGTTTGCGGGGGAGTCAAGTATTGTCAGCATAATGATTCCAGAGCAAGTTTTATTCGTGATTTTATGTCTGAGTAGATGAACGGCAAGGAAATTGAATGTTGGGAGGTGTAAAATAAAAAAAGGTTCTATTTTCATATTGTCTAAGTCTTTTCTGCCCCTCGTGACCTGCAGTTTGCAAGTAAAACTTTTGAAAGTATTTTTTACTTTGATAAGTATGCTGTACATAAATAATAACGTTTCATAAATGATAATAATATCTTAGTCATTAATAAAGAAATAAATAAATTGTATTTAGAGTTTATCCACACAGTTTTATAACTGATTTTCAGTGGGGGACAGTAAATCCAACCGACCAAGCCAACCCTGTAGGCCCCGACGCAATCGACGAGTGAGCGATAACCAACCACAGATCGATATTTTTAATAAAATAAATAATTTATTTCTGTAGGAAACCCGTTTTAGGGTGCACACCAGTTGTTACCTGATGTGCCCCTCTTCAGGTGTCTTAACTAGGTATATTGGAGTAGGAAATTGTGAATGGATGTCCGAGGACTGATTAAGAGGACTCAATCCCTTGCATTCGCATTAACGACTGAGGAAAACCTCAGAAAAAACCCTCAGTCACAGTCAGGATTGCCGGTCTCGACGGGATTTGAACCCGGGACCTCCCGAATCAGAGTCGAGCGCTCAGCGCTCGAGCCTGCCACTCGGCAATCGACCAATAAGAGTAAGACCCTATAGAATAGATCACTTCATATCGTTATATGTAAACTCCTGGCTTCATCAGATTATTTACATAGACCTCGACATAGACATAACCAGGTTGCCAACATAATTTAAAACATTATAATACAGGTAACAAATTTAACATAATACAAAACTAAACAATAGCGTCATATTAAATATTATTAAATTACATTGATGTAATTAATGTAATATTTAGAAATTTTAACCTTGCAACATACAATAAAAATATACATCAGCCACGGCAGTATAATTCCACAACAACCTACACAATAGTTTGCAACAACTGGACATAGCTCAGTAATGCTTGACTTGAAGTAATATAGTCAAAACGCACTGCATTTACTTCCGATTCTGAACAAATTTTTAATTTATTAAGTGGCTTGTTGCTAGGACAGCTCTAAAATTACCGTTTACATGAAGTGATGGACTTGAATAAAATTGTCTCTTTGTATTGTTTCAACGATTAGCCCGTGAACCGTGAGGTGTTGTAAACAACAAAATCACATGTAATCATGTTGTAAATTCTCAGTTGACCCAGTATGTATATGAAAACTATTAAACTCATTTTTTATTTTTTTTTACGAAAATTGCTGTCCAAGTACTAACTGCATATCATACATTATTATAATATTTTAGATAACTACTTACCTATCAAGCGTTGGTCCATATTGGTCGGTCACATGTATTAAATCACTATAAATATTATATTCTTTCATAATGTATAAACTTTTAAGGAATGTATCAACTTTATGCACTTACGATATTTCCTTCTTCGAAACACGTGATTGCAGACAAGTTCGATTTTAGACTACCACATCCTGCCTGCGTATTTTTAATTCACTTGGAAAAGTAAACCAATCAAGTTCACAATAAAGATAATTAAGGTAAATAATAATTGTTTGGACTTTGGAGAGACATTCGCTCAGTTCCATTCATAATAAAAGACTATCTACGCTGACTTGCAGTGATAGACTTTGAATTGAAATCATCTTTATAAGTGCATTATGTTTTTATAATCGTAAGCGTTTCCTCATCTAAACTATAACAGACTAGAGCAGACATCGCACGTGAAGCCGTTCATATCTCAAGTCATATCATAATTGACTTGGAACAGGTACCATTGGCATTGGGAATAAACAAAACATTCATGTAATCCATCACCATTCTCTACAAGCACATTTCGAACGCGCTTCATGGCAATCTTACTCGATCATCTCAAAACTATATCAATAATATGATTGCGTACGCAAATTAGCTAAATACGCGTGGCTCAAGGCTTCATTCGAGTCTAGTTTTTATTTTAGAGACGCCTTGCCTCGTGTTTCACTTTGCAATTCATTTTCATCTTAGTTCATTTTAGATTTAAACGAAATTCCTATTAGGTCTATCAGCCGATCACATGAATTGAGTGACGAGAAATAAGTGATTGAAAATAATCTACATTTGCATAAATTATCTTGTAAAGTATAAATGTTTGTATTTCAATGTAACAGCTCGGAAGCTTTGTGTATTTCCAAACTCAGTGTCGGGAGGTTGCATTGCAAATGCAAGGTCACACTCGCTCAAGTTGCGCGCTCGGATGGTGTTCACACGACACCGCTCACTCGAAGGCAAAGGAGGGGTGGTAATTTACGACTCGACGGGTGTCGGTGATGGAAATGCAGTTATGCCGGTCTTGCACAAAACCAGGACCGTCTTTCCATTACTACGTTACAACCGTTGATATTTTTCAAATGTAACTAGTGCAATGGATAGGTAGATGCTTTATCTAAGTTTGTGTGGAAACAAAATTGTAGTTTTGTTTATATTTAAAGTGGTATTTCATATATCACAATTTTCGAATTTTGGGTAAAAATTCGATTTTTTTTTCAAGCTTGTGTTCAGCAAAACACGTTAATTTGTTTTTCCTTCCAGCATCAGCAAAAGAAATTTCAAAATTCTAAGTAGTTTTGATAATATCGTGGAAGAGCGTCTTTTTCAGGTGTTTGCCAAATCTCAAATTTCAAGGTAAGTATCAGATTAAGCTATGCGTATTATGTTTATTATTGATAACAAAAGATTGAGCTTTCTTTTAAAGGTAAAATCGTGATTGTATCTATATTAGATCAGAAGATATTGTGCTCTAACGAAAACACGGGAATTCATGCCTGACCCTGTTAAATCCGGCCAATCCTCTGTTGAACCTAACCTTAAGAGGCGAAGATCCACCCCTATGTAAGCAGTGTGGTGAGATTTTAACTGTAGGCACATTTTAGTAGAATGTCCCCAACACAGAGACGAGAGGAATGATTTTAAACTAAAACCTAATTTAAAAGAAATTTTATCTGATGAATCTGAGAATATAACCAATGTTTTTAAATATCTGAAATCAACAAAGCTGTATAATAGAATTTAAAAAATAGCACATCACTCTAAAAGAGAACACGGGCACTAATAACCTTAGTGTTGTGTGCCCTTAAACCCTAATAACTAACTAACTTTAACAGACAAAACATAGGCCTACCATTAGCCTAGGGGCATACCATCAAAACGTTGGGCTAGGCCTGGACCTAGGCTTATGAAAAATGTAACAGATTATTAACCTTTAAATTAATGTAAAACTCACCAGAAAGATCGGAAGTTGCGAGATATCAAGCTCATCATCCGAGATTCCCAGGTCTGCAACACCCAGGTTGGATTCGTCTTGGTCTAGGCCTATCTCACTATCATCAAAATCGCTCTCATCACTTGAATTGGCATCTCTTCTAGGTGCAAAATAGTCTTGAAATACACCTATATTTCCTAAAGGAAGGGGAATACAATTTTAATTTAATGTAAATGATGTAATGTTTTACATGTTATGTTAATGTAAAGAACATAATAATTACAGATATCATTTTAGAAAACAGGCCTTAGGGTGCTGTGCTATTTTCCCATATCACCCTAAGGACTGTTTTCTTCTTTGGCACAGGCCAAGCGCAGACCTTTAGATTTTAACACTTTAATGCCATCAGCCATCATCAATTAGTTATATATTTGAGTGGGTAGACTCTAAACGCAATTTATTTTATTTATTTTTTATTTATTCTTTATTCTTCTATTCTTCTATTATTATATGCTTGCTTAGTGCGTGCACTTACCTCGGATTCAAGATTGTTGCAATGAAATAGACCCGACTGGTTTCAGTCACTTGCGTTGGGTATCATAACTCCAAATTATGGAGTAAATCATCTCGCATAGTCCTCAGACCAGCTATAGTAACACTTTGAAGTGCATCTTTTAGTGAATTTGATAGTGGAATTACTTGAGAGATGGAACAGTTTTGTGCACACACCTCGAGTGTAGCTTCTTTTAAGGAAAAAAAAAATAGCCACACCCTGCAATTCATTCCAATCTGCATTTGTCAGGTGATGTATTAAGTGCAGATCAACCTGAAGTACAGATATTACAGAAAAAAACAATAGCAGGCTCGTCATTGTTTTCAAGGAGGACGTTTCTTGAACTGTACCACCGAGAATAATTATTCCTGTTGGCCTAACTTTGATGTAAGTTATGGGTTAAAACTCGCTCTCTTGCAGTGCTCGCACATTCAAAAAAACTGCGAACAATTATGATAGATAGAGTATAGATATAAATAGATAAAGATATAGATAGATCCTTTATTGTTGCTGCCTGTTCTTCGACTTTGGCTTTTAATTTGGGCACCGCATCGTCTTCCAAGCTGTTGTTGGACAAGTTTTCTACATTTTCACTGCTCACTTTCTGCTGAGCAGCATATGATTCAAGTATGGATCTCGCAGCAAGGAGACTAGCACTAATTTGTTTCGATTTGTGCAGTTGTTTGGTCTGGAAAATAGAACATTATAATAGAGCTATGTAGCTTCTGTGTTGCATCCACATAAAAACTTTCCAAGCATCCTCCTTGTAAGGTAATTTTAAACTTCAGAATTAATTTTGATTACCTAGTAAAATCTAATCTTCAGCTTGAGGAGCTGGTCTACCAGTCACGTGATATCTGAACGTAACAATTGCAAACACCATATTGTTCAGTTGTACCTACTCCAAATATCCCCAATTTAAATGTAAGAATAGTAGCCTACATTTATTACGTTCAGTGCACTAATTATTATCATTATTTATATCATCATTACCAGTGTTGTTAAGTACCTATTGCGCTATTTGTAACACGTCACTTTTTTGAGTAGCGAGGAGTAGCTACTATTAACTGGTGGCTGTAGCGTAAAATTGATGCTATTCTTATTTTTAATGCAATTAAACCATTACTGTAGCGTTGCAAATATCAATCATGTAATGCGGATGCTTAGTAATAATATGTACTCGCAAATTATTTTCCCATACTACTCGCCGGTCAGCTGCGAGTTCGATCGAATGCGCACCTTGTTCGCGCATGAGATGACACTGATCTGGCGTTTACTAGATGTTTTTCCTCATCCGTCTCCCTCTCACTCGTAGACACAGGCGCTTTGCTTGCTGAAGCCGACGGACAGAAGGCTGATACAAGAAGAGTCACGTTTTTCAAGCAATCAGACACGTCCTAGGACGCCTACACCCCTATAATTATTACCTTTTTCACATTCGTATCCCGACTACTCAGCGTCGCTGTCGTTGCTGCTGGAGTTATCAAAAGTTTTCGGGATGCGGGGCCTCTTGCCATTGGATGGTGTGGTTAATTGACCAGTTTCAATGTACGTTGACATTAAGGCCACTAAGTCAGGACGACTCACTAAACCGGAATTTAGGGTTTGTTAGTAGGCCATAATTAACCTAGGCTACCCTGCCTAGGCGTAGGCCAGGCCTAGCCCTAGCCTAGGCCATGCTTCCAAAACTTTTGCACTATGCTTTTAAAAGGGATTGGCCTACGCCTAAATAAATTAATGGAATTTGTTCAACTTACCAGAATATGATAGCACCTTCGTCAAATAAAATTCCGTGGGCTTTCCTTTGGATTCGTTTTTAACCTTCACGATTTGGTCTACGATATCTCCTACGTCTTCTTACGTCGGGCAATATTTTAGTCTACTCGAAGGAATTACCGACAAGTCGATTCCTTTTTTTTAATCCGCGCTATATACAAATTCAACTAAAACGAAGAAGGTTGATGAAGTCATAATTAAGAATAGCCTAGTACACGTGGTTTTCGATATCAGAACGCCTTGACAGCCAGAAAGCACTGTTGGTTACAGGAAGTGGAAAAAATCTATGGCTACCCAAACATTTATTGCGGATTATTCGTTGTGTGGTTGTAGTTCATAGTGTAGTTTTTGTAGCTAGCCCTTGGGTAGGTTAGTGGAGATTGGCCCAGTCCATGGAGCCAGTGGCCGTCCTCGTGGCCACCGCCAACAGTCCAGAGATGCGAAAGTCCAAAGTCCCTCGCCCGCTCCACGTGGCTACTGTTTGGATAGCAGTTCGAAGAGTGTCCTTCGATCTTGAGAGATCCAGTTCTTCTGCCGAACTAGTGTGTATTGTCGTGCGAAGCTATTGTTTTGATGGGCCTTCAAATTCCAACTCGACACCTTCTCGCGGTTTGGCCCGTGAATAGGGGAGTTTCACTCCCTGAAACTAATGGCGAGCTCTGGGTCGTCGTCGGGGATCCCCTTCCCTTTGACTACCTCCCCGACGGCGACGACAAAGACAACACGGACGGATGATGACTCAGACGGAGACGACTACGACGTGGGGAACCCCTGCCCTCCCCATATGCTTTTGGCTGGTTCTGACCAGCACAGGCCTGTCCCTCCCTTGTCCCCCCGCGTCGCCCCTTACGACCCTCCCTTCGTCTCGATTAGCCAAGTTGCATAAATATGAGACGTAAACCAATATCCAATTAACTATTGTTTTGATTGGCTAATTGTTCAACTTGCGTCACTGTTGTCATGACAACGGATATGAAGTGGGGGGCAATTCTGCGGACGTCACAGCTTTATAATCGTGGGAAGGATTGGTCGGGCAGATGTGCTTTGTTGTGGAAGTTGGTTGCTGGGCATTAGTAAACAAAAGAATGTTGTTGTGATTGATTTCGGGGGTGTAAAACATCATCTTGCTTCAAGTGTTTGATAAATAGTGTTACAACTACTTCTCTCATTTTATTCCCCTGGTTTATTAGCAACAAGAGTATTACATTTTTTATAGTCCGACCATGTTAATGCCTGATTCACTGCTTTGCTGTGCTTTTCTACTTCAATTTCAAAACAGTCAATAATCGATTGTACACTTGAATAACGAGCTTGAAATGATACGGGTAGGTTGCGGTGAATAACTTCTTTCTCTGGCCAAACAATAAGTCCAGATAGACAATCAGCAATCAAGGCTACATGTCTACCAAACAACTTCGCACAGTAAGATGTTGAAATTCCAAAACAATCTGACAGAACACTAAATGATTCATTTAGTCTAATTTTTCTTAAAATTAACATCACTACATCAGCATTATTTAGCCATAATTGTGATTTAAAAATGAGATGATCAAACGCTTTTCCCCCAAATATCAGCAATTCATCCTCAACACGCTAAACCGCATTTGGCTAGAGGAGGCATTTCCTAACTCCTGGAGGGAAGCCGTAGTAATCCCTATCCTGAAACCAGGCAAAGACAAAGACCAACTTATAAACTATAGACCAATTACACTCACGAGCTGCCTGTGTAAGCTTCTCGAACGCATGATCAACAAAAGATTAATGTGGGTTTTAGAGAGCCGCAAGCTGCTTGTCCCAGAACAATCTGGCTTTCGACAAGGACGGTCGGTTCATGATCACCTTGTCAGGTTAGAAGGGTATATACGAGATGCATTTTTAACAAAACAACACGTAGTGGCTATTTTCTTTGATTTGGAAAAGGCGTATGATACGGCATGGATATATGGCATTTAAAAACTTTACATATCTAGGGCTTTAAAGGGCACCTGCCAATTTTTATTTCAAACTTTTTATCTGACAGAATTTTTAGGGTTCGGATTGGAAATATTTTATCTAGACCTTTTTATCAAGAGAACGGAGTCCCACAAGGATCAGTTTTAAGTGTTGTATGTTTTGCAATATCCATCAACAGTATTACCTCACATATAAAAAAGCCAGTCAAATCATCACTTTTTGTAGATGATTTTTCCATTTACTTCCGAGCTTCGTATTTGAGTTCGATTGAACGTCAACTACAACTAAACATAAAGCGCCTTGAGAGATGGTCAGCTGAAACTGGATATAAATTCTCAATCACAAAAACCACATGTGTGCTTTTTAGCCTTCGCCGTGGATTATTTCTCAATCCCGACCTGCACATGGGAAGCCATGCCTTACCATTTGCCGAAATAGCACGATTTTTGGGAATGTTATTTGATAAAAAGTTAACGTGGAGGCCACATATCCAACAGCTACGAACCAAGTGTCTAAAAGCCTTGAACATCCTACGAGTGCTCAGCAATACTAATTGGGGAGCTGATCGTACAACCATGTTACATCTTAATCGCTCCCTTATCCGCTCTAGCTGGATTTTGCTAATTTTATTTATGATTCAGCTAGACCTTCTTATATCAAGACGTTGGACACAGTTCACCACACTGGTATAAAACTATCCACAGGAGCTTTCCGTACGAGCCCTATTCCCAGTCTTCTTTGCGAATCTGCAGAACCATCCTCATTTAAAGGATCTCCTACAAACCCAGCTTATAAAGCAGTTTTAGACCCTCGATTTCAAAATCGGTATAAAGTTCGCCTGAAGGCCTCGAGACCGGTGGGCATCCGCTCCCTGGAACTACTACAGGCCTTTAAACATTACACTTCCTCTTGTTTTCTATAAATCAAATGGGGCAATCCCACCTTGGACACTAAACAAACCATGCTGCATAACACAGCTCTCAAAATACAAAAAGGCCACCACATCAAACAAACAATATCAAGCACTATTCAACGAAATCCGATACAACTACAAAGATTTCAGAAATATTTTTACAGACGGTTCAAAAATGAACAATTCAGTCGGCTCTGCCTTTACAACGGAGAGCAACAACTTCAACTTTAAACTCCATTCCACATACAGCGTCTACAATGCAGAACTGTTTGAAATTCTTCAAGGCTCCTGTTTGCTCTTGATAGTAAGGACTCCAAATTCTTAGTGTGCACGGATTCTTTAAGTTCACTAAAGGCTATTTGCCAAATTTACACTTCACACCCATTAATTAATAAAATTCACCTAATATTGTCGAAACTTGCTGCAAAACAAAAATCAATAGTTTTTTGTTGGGTCCCTGGTCATTCTGGTATTTTAGGAAATGATGTCGCCGACCAAAGTGCCAAAGAAGCTGGTAATAAAACACAAGTTGATTGCCATTTTGTTGTAATGCCAGATCCAAAAGCATTCTTCAAAGTCAAACTTAAAGAAAAGTGGTGCAAAGAATGGCATATCATGCAAAATAATAAGCTTCGTGAAATAAAAGACGATGTAACACCCTGGATCTCTTCAAGGCGCTCTTCTCGACGCGAAGAGGTTGTTCTGACCCGTCTACGCATTGGACACACACATCTCACTCAAGGATACCTTCAAAGAGGCGAAGATCCCCCCTATGTGAGCAGTGTGGTGAGATTTTAACTGTTAAGCACATTTTAGTATAATGTCCCCAACACATGGACGAGAGGAATAATTTTAAACTAAAACCTAATTTAAAAGAAATTTTATCTGATGAATCTGAGAATATAACAAATGTTTTTAAATATCTGAAATCAACAAAGCTGTATAATAGAATTTAAAAAATTACACATCACTCGAAAAGAGAACACGGGCACTAAAACCTTAGTGTTGTGTGCCCTTAAACCCTATTAACTAACAAACTAACTAACTCAACACCATTTAAACCAGAGAGCATGGGGACGGTTGGAACACATTTTGGAAAATTGCTATTAAAATTTCATTTTTGAAAGGATCAAAACAATTTTTTTGCAGAAAGTTAACTAAACATGTTACCTAAGTATTTTACTTGGCCATTGAGCAATATCGATTTTCTTATCAGATTAAATTAAGAATTTAACAATATTTGTAAACTTTCCAACCGAACTTTATGAAAGGACGGTTGGAACAGGATGGAAGGACGGTTGGAACGGAAGTGAAGAACACATTATAATAGAACAAATCCACCAGTATGTTCTGCTTTTTGGTACAGCTATGTTTTAGGGTTACTGCCAAATATCGATTAATCAATCAATCGATTATTGATTGTAGAATTTTAATGTATGAATCAAATTTTTTATTACTCGATCATGGCTACCGAGTTATCACAACTGAGATGAAGGTGTGTTGTGCCTAGTGCTAATAAATTAAAATAAAACTTGGAAATAATCATTTAATTTGTTTGATTTTTAATAAGGACCTAAGTATTATAAATAATAATTTAGTAATAATAGTTAATAATAAGCCTAATAGTCATGAAAATGTAGTCAATAGAAGGTTAAATAGAAAAATAACTAAAATATTTTGTGCTGCAACAATAAAAAAATAAATAATATGGTAGGGACCTATTAAATAATAAAAGTGATAACCCCTTAAACCACTCCAAACCTGCAATCGTGTGTTCGGTCCAGGTTGCAGGGCTCGGCAAGTTGTTTTTCATTGCCAACTAGCCTAAAATAAAAATATTATCTCAGGGCTGGCTTGTTTTGTTTGTCTAGGCCTAGCGAAATATGACCGAACTGGTTTTTCCTACTAGGCCTATTTGGCCTAGGTCTAGCTTATTATTATTAATTTCCTACCTCTGTCACATTAAGTCCATAATACAGCTGTGAGACTCGTAGTAAATAGGATACCAGCTCCCTCTCCATTGGCTTAGTAAACACTCGTCTTGGGGTCCAATATCCCATATGTGGCTTTGCTTGGCCTTGCCCTACCACATTAGTACCACCAGCCAACTTTTTACTTATGTATCTAGCTAACGTTACATGACTATGAGGAATGCCCCACTTCTTGGCCGAAGCACGATTTTTCATTTGGTTCTTCATAATTATTACTTGAATGGTAGGTTGCTTAAAACCTGTGACAGCGCAAAAGTCCTTGGGTTGACTATAGCTAGTAATCTCAAATGGAACGTCCATACGACTAATATCTGTTCCCGTGCATCCCGGCAACTTGGATTTGTGTTTAGAAATCTCAAGTGCTGTAGCCCAAGAGTTAAGCGATCAGTTTACTTAGCGACTGTCCGTTCTCTTTTAACATATGCATGGCCGGCATGGAGTCCAAATAAGAGCAATTTGGGCTAACCTGGAAGCAATGCAAAGCAGAGCGACAAAACACATCCTTGGGAAACGAAGTAAAGAGATTGGGCGCTCCGAGTCTCGACTTCTTGCATGTCGCCTCCCATCGTTGACGGATTATGCTTACCAAGTGGACTTGATGTTCTTGCGGAAAATGTTTCATGGATCGGTTGACCTTGACCCCCTACAAACGCTTGCGCATACGCCTCCAGCATCGTAGCCGAGTAACCTACTTACAGCCACCCTCGCACGCACTGCAGCTTACCAGAAATCATTCTACAGCAGAGCGGCCAATGAATGGAACAGATTGCCAACATCCCTTAAGACATTATCATCAAACCAATTCCTGAACAAAATTCGAACATATATTCCTCCACGTGTCAACTGAAATTAACTTGTTTTGTGCAAGTGTGAGTGTGAGTGTGTGTGAGTGTGAGTGTGAGTGTGAGTGTGAATGTGAGTGTGTGTGTGTGTGTGTGCGTGTGCGTGTGAGTGTGTGCGCGTGCGTGTCAATTGCATTATTTTGTAAATATTTCATTGTATGTATTGTTAGTTATTTTTATTTATGTTGGTATGTTGTAGTAAGGCAGTCGGACACCACATGTGTTTAGGGGCTTCAAGCCCTCTTCTGGCTGCCTGTCTTTGTTTTGTACGTATTCAAAGGCAAATAAATAATAATAATAATAATAACATCTTCAGCAGCTTTTTCGAAGGTCTCGATTGGCGTTTTCCCCCTGTCAGTTTTCCGGATACGTATCCGTGGCATTCTGAAATTATGAATACATAATTAGACCTAGGGATGAGTATTTTGCAATTAAATGCACCACACAATTCCATTAACTAGCCTACAAATATCTTCGAGAAAGCAAGGTATTGAACATGTCAAAAATGTATTGGTTATGTTTTGCACATAATGTTCCAACTGTCCCCACCCCAAATGGAATGGCAAACCATTGTTTACTATAATGTTGCTGTGATTGAAATAATTTCTCATTTGGCAGATGTGACGTGGTAATAACTACATAATAACATATAAAAATAATCAGAGTTCTAACTTAATTACGAAATACTAAAACTAAAATATGACAATCTTGAATAAACTTACAGACACCGCAAAACAGTATTCTTCTTCTGCTTCTTTCAAAACATCGTTTTTGCAGTCGAACTTTTGGTGAACGATAGAGCTACCGACGTCAAATAATAGTTACACAAAGTTCATAACTTCGCTGCTAGGTAGC
The DNA here is from genome assembly GCA_024449915.1 of Sweltsa coloradensis. Taxonomy (NCBI): domain Eukaryota; kingdom Metazoa; phylum Arthropoda; class Insecta; order Plecoptera; family Chloroperlidae; genus Sweltsa; species Sweltsa coloradensis. The sequence goes on from JAMZAV010002556.1 coordinate 40,388, forward strand.
GCCTAAATGCAGCATTGTTCCAACCGTCCTCCTGTTTCAACCGTCCTCCCGGCCCCCCCTTCCAATATTTACCTCTGGAAGAACAGTCCACAACGGCTTGTAGCCTGATTCCGTAATGCGCAAGCCCCAGGCACTTGGTTCTGGAAGTATGGCAGCTTGAACCAAGCATGGTCCCCAACGTGACCTGCTTGGTAAGCAGGTCGCTTTCCATGTTCTTTGAGGGCTGCTTGAGTTGGATATTTGCTTGTTCCTTTCATATTTGGTAATTCTTGAATGAATTTGTTCATGGTTTATTTACAGTGTTCAGTGTTTATATTTACAACGTTGTTATCAATGTTTATTTGTCGCCGACAAAACCATAATTTTATTTTACTTTTATACAAATCTCCTCTGGCCTGTACGGTTAGGCCTAGTAGTTTTTTAGAGTGGAAGGATTTGAAATGCTCCACGCATAGTGCCACTTTACATGTATCGCACTGCCATGTAGATTCTTATGCACACTACACAACGTTTTGTCGTCTTAGATCATTTAGATTCTGATGGCGGGACTTTTTCCGGGAAATGTTTTCCTGTAAGCTTTGTTGGTTGGTCAATTGATATTGGAGACCTTCTTCTGACTGTTCCCTCTTTGCAAAACATTGCCATTAACTCTTTGGCCAGTTTTTGTTTAAACGCATGGAAAGTTCTATCTTGTTTTCCATTCATGGCCTTGTGAACAACATGTGTTGAGGAGTGTCATGAGGAGTGTCATGTCAAGCAAATAAAAATATATTTTTATAGGCTTTATTGTATCTCCTCATTACATGAAACTTACTGAGTATCTGGTCTCCCAAATCTACACCGCCCATCTTGGTATTGTGTTTGGGTGTGTTGTTGTGTAGTTAGAGTGTGCATTGTTGTTAGCATCGATACGTCTGTCTTGTCTTTCCATTTGATTGCAGCTACATTGTTGCAATAATTTGCCACTGCTTCTCCCTTCAACATGTTATTCCGATTCAATCGCACCCCTACTTTCTTTTTTTTGATCAATCAGTTGATCTTTTCTGCCAAATTTCTCTTTAAACTTCTCTGCAACACCCGCCGTCATAAGCATATCCTCTCCTACAAAATGAGCTAGTGCTGTAGCCCGGTTTATGTGCTGGGATTTTTGGTTTATCATCATTATTTGTGGTTGATTGATGCTTTTTTGCTGTGCTATTTTCCGGTTTTGGTCGGCATCCACAGGACATGGTGTTGGCTTCTGTTTCTGCTGAATGTGTTCAAACTGAAAGGTTTTGTTGCTACTAAGTAAAGCGTTTGTGATCACAATGTCGTTCTCCGTCTATTCTGTCCTTACAGGTTGTGCAGTTTATGTTTGGTCAGCGTTAGCTTCTGTTCAGTGCGAGATTAGAGCCGTGACAGACAATAATGGTGCTGCTTTCTGTATTTATTGTTAAAATATATATTTAATTTATATAACTGGTTTCAACAACTTAATAGGATTATAACGCAAAATGCTACGTAAGCGGCACGAGTTTTGCTTTGATGTAGAAAAGAACCACGATTGGCAGTGACGGGGAAAACAAACTGTAAAAATTAAATTCAGATCTTACTCTTCAGGAAAACAAAACTTGTCCGAAAAATATACTTTCTCAATAATTTAAATGGAATGTAACCCTACTTGTTAATTTAAGTAAGTTATTAGGGGGTGATGATCCTTTGTTGTCAATGAGGGTAGAGCGCAAAGATGTGTTTGCAAGTAGGTTTGTGCATCAGGGGACGCAAGTTAAAATCCAACTCGCAACCTTCTCGTGGTTTGGCCGTGATTAAGGGAGTTTTACTCCCTGAAATAATGGCGAGCTTTAGGTCGTCGTCGGAGAACTTTCCCCTTCCCCTCTGACTACCTCCCCGACGGCGACGACAATGACAACACGGACGGATGATGACACAGACGGATGTGTGAAGCACTAAAACATTAAGAAAATCCTCCAATCATATGGTTTCCCAAAATTGTCCCCAACAATTGAATGAACGCTCCTTGCACATTCCTATCCCTAAATTCGAATAACCATGCTCTACTATAGTTTAAGTCAGAGATTAGACATTCAAAAGCTTTATCTTTGCTGAAGTTTTTTCAAATGTCGTGACAAACATAGAAGTACTAGCTGCATACCATCAATTTTCGGCCGATTCCATGAGTTTATGTTACCAATAGTGTATGTAATATACACCAGAATCTTTAAAGTCGATCGATAAAGTAAAACTACTCAATCAAAACAACAATTTCTTTAACATTAAATAAACTAAAAACACCTTAAAATAATACTTTTATCTATATTACCCATAATCTAGTATTATTTAAAACGGTATTCAACACAATTTCATCAATTTATGTATTTTATAAAAAGTAAATTAATAATATTGTTCTGTTCTAGATGCGCGTGTTGTATTTTGACTCCAGTAGTATATCATGCTAGGCACAATCATAAAACTAAATATTATACAATAATCGATGTATAAATATTTGTAGCACTCGAATAAGAAATGGTGAAAAAAATGCAAACGAACATAAATCTCTATATATATATGTATTTCATCGACATTAAGATAATAAAAAACCACAAATTTAGATTTTAATTCTACCTTTCTTGTGGGCAAATAACCACATGTTTCCCCCGTCTGGGCCCGGGGTAGAATAGGCCCAGAGCATGGCTCTGCTAATCGTAAAAGGCGATTCAAGAGAAAAAGTCCAACTCGCAAACATCAGCTAGCATGAAGGGTAGTATATTACTTCCCGAATCTAGAGGCGAGCTCGGGCCCGGATGGGGGTGGTGTTGCAGAGAAAGCTCTGGGTGCAACTCTTTTATCAATTCTTTTTTCATTCACACATCCTTCATCATCTTATTTTCTTCTTTCACTATTTTTTTCCCTCCATACTTGCCGGCATTCTCTGCAACAACCACTCGCCGTTCCCACCCAGTCCTTCTCCATCCCACCCAACATCCTCACACCTTCCCATTATCTCCAGTGGCTGCTAACTGTTTGACGACCTGGTACGAGTAAGGTAATGACTTGGTCAATTTATGGCTATGACAGCATTGGGCTTGTCTGCAGGTTGCGTCGGTTGTATACCCACCGCACGCGGGGCGTCCGTTAGGCTTCAGGTCGTCTCTCGTGCGGTGTTAGAAGATCGATTGCGCCTGCAGGCATCCGGACGTGAAATTGGCCCTTTCCTACAAAGCCGCTTGATGGAAAGGAGTCTATAAGGCTCCACCACATGGGTCACACCATGGGGTGGACCCTTGGATTTACAAGGCCTATGTGGTAGAAAACCAACATGGGTTATTGAGTCCCATTCCGAGCACTTTGTTGGGTTTGTCCCCAAATTAATCATGGTTAAAAGAAGCCGTTTTGATTTAGAAAAAATGATAACGTATCGAAACAGACAGTTAGGACTTCGGGCCCCACCTTAAATTCCTAATTGTAAAAAGATCTGACTTAAAAGAAAGTTTTGAAAAAGTATCGCCTTTCTACATTCGAAAAGGGATAGAAGGAATTTCCTCCCCCGTGAAGTGTGTTAGAAAACTCCGTAACGGCACACTAATGATAAATCAGATTCAGAGAAGCAGTCAAATGATTTACTAAAAGCGACTCGATTGGGAGAACTTGCCTATTATAGTGGAGGAAAATGCCACTTTAACTTCAAAGGGAGTAATTAAGTCTTTTGACTTAATTTATGCAAAAACTGATGAGATCAAAGCCCAACTCCCCTTCACAAAGGGGTCATTGATGTAAAACCACGTCCAAACCCAAAAGTTCCACATCCGATGAAGAACTGAAAAGGGAAAACCAACACCAATATTTATTCTTACTTTTACAAACCCAGTTCCTCCCAAGTTCATCTATGTGGGTACCATAAAGCAAACGTGAGACCCTACATTCCCAAACCTTTGCGTTGTTTCCGTGCGAGGTTTTGGGCATTCTTTAAAAATTCTGGGAAATCCAAACAACTTGTGCAGTATGCTCCCGAGAAGCCCATGAGTCTGAGCAGGTCCGTTTGAGCCCCGGCATTAAACTGCAAAGGCCACACCCTGCGTCATCGGTCAAATGTCCAAAATATGTAGAGGAAAAGAGGCATCCAAGAACTCAGAGCACAAGAAAATGTGTCCATTCAGGAAGCAAGGAAAAGGTACCGAGAATCTGCTGCCCCAGTATTTAGTAAATCTTTTGCTGGAATCTCTCAAGAGCAAGCCATCAGGTTCGACATTTGTTCAGAGTGCAATGGTGTCCAAAGAACAGGGAAGCACGGTGGAAACTAAAAAAGGTGGGGATACAAGAAACATGTAAAGAATCGAACATCCAAAACCCAAACCAGTTTGAATGAGCTCCTTGAAACCATAAAGAGCCTCAAAAGACGATAGACCGCCAACAACAACTCTTGGGGCAGGGAAAAAAAAAACGTATTCACCAACAGAGCATAACGATAAAAGAACTTGTATCAAAGCTAGACCGAATCCTTAACGAACCTAAAAGGGCAAGAAAGGCAAAGATAAAAGTAAAGGAATCTCAATATATAAAGTGTTAGACATCGCTCAACAAGCTTCACAAAATCCAAAGAATTCACGCAACAAACTCAATAGAAACACAACACTACTGAGTGAAAGAGATAAACTACACAAGAAAAAAAGGTTTCCAAAAAACCCCCAAAAAAAAAGGGGATGGGGGAGGGGAAGGGGTTTTTCAGTCCGTTCTTCCATGCGAAAGTGACAGGGGGAGGTGGATTTAAAAAGTCCCTCCAGCTTCTCCCTCTAGGGAGACAATTTTTTAAATCCCCCAAAGAAAAAAGAAATTTTTAAATAAAAAAATTTTTTAAAAGTTTTTATAATGGACTTTTTTAATTAATGGAACGTAAAGGGTATTTTCACCCGTTCTGAAAAATTTTAAAAACTTTTAGTCTAAAAACACAGCCCAGCCATTTTAGGTCTGCAAGAAACCCTTTTTAAAATGTACAAAAAAACCCTAGACTTAGAAATTACTCTGTTTTTATACTTACTTTCTATTTTTTTTTTCCCATTCAAAGTGTGTTTTTATTGGCCCTTTGGATCCCCTAAACCAGGGCCTTAAAATTTCCCGTCCACTAATTTGGTTTTTTTAACATGGTCCTCCTTTCACTCCATTTTTTCATTTTCTTTTTTCATGTATCACCCATTCATCTCTTCCCCCAAACTTTTGGCCCCAACCGGGCCGAAATACTCAACAGGGTTCCACGGGGAAAAACTTTAATGGGTTTCGCAAGTAATCTTTTCCCGTTCGGGACTTCAAAAACGCAGTTTGAACGTCTGGGCCTACCAAAGTTAGCAATAGTCTTCTCAGGGGCCCCCACCCGCAGTAAAGTACGGCGTCATCAGGACATTTTTCAAGCCCCCGTGGCGGACGCGTGCCCTTCCGGGGAAACACATCAAAATTCGATAAGCTATCTGCTGTACCTTCATAATACCCTATTATATATTTTTCATTGACCCTTCAATAATTTCCATAATGCAAAGCCCCCAAAAGAGAGAAGTGTTTTAAAATTAAATTTCTTTGGAAAAATCAAAGCCGGCTTACACCTACACACGTTTATAAAACGATGTCAAAAACCCAAACCAAACGGAGGAAATTTAAAAGTTACCCAGAACTCTTTTTTCTATTTGGGATCATTCGGGAAAATAAAATTTAATTTTTGAAATAGAGACACAAATGCCCGATTCGAATCATAAAACCCTACAGAACAGATTTTGAATTTTTATTTTTGGGGCTTATGCTAAATCTAATGACATCCCTCACGCCACCCCCTGCCACCTTTGAACACCATAAGTGGGGTTTCTGGCAACGGGCGCTTTTTAGCACTAAAAAAAAATCTGTAAAAACTTCCTGGTTTTAAATTTCCCACCACAAGTTTAGGTGTTTTACAGTCTTTGGTCAAAATTTCAAAGCCCCTTTACGTCGCGCTCATACAGGAATATTTCCCCTTACGGCCTTCACAAAATTCCCAATTACTTTTTGTCTTTTTACGTAATGACCCACTACTTTTAAATCAAGTTTTTTTTTTCCTTTTTGTTTTCTAACTATACCATAGCATGGAACTTGTTTTTAAAAAGATATGAAAAAAAAAAATTTTAAATCTCGGGAAACACATCAAGGCTCTTCTCGATCTGCCACATGTGCAGCAAAAAACTGGGTCACGATCTTCCCCCAATTAGTTAACAAAGAAACAAGCAATCTTAACCCTATCAAGGGCTCTAAATTGAGTTTTAAAATTCACGAACTTTTCTTATTCAACTTCCCCTTGGAGATTAGACATACACACCAGGGGGAAAATTTGAAAAAAAACCCCAACAGGGCGACTCAGATTTTCCTTTCATTTAAAGGGAAATTTTAGCGTTTTCCTTGAAAAGGGAGGTCCCCCAAAAATTGGGAAGCTTACTAATCCAATTTTGAAAATTTTTCTCAAACTAAAAATAAAAAGTCCTAAAGAATTTTACCATTTTTAAGCAAGTATGTTTCCAAAAAACCCCCATAAGTTTTTTGCTTGGGTCCCCCAAGGACCTTTATTTGTACAATTGAAAACATTTCGAAATCTGCCATTTTTGGGACGGGTGGCATGTTTTAAATTTCTAAAAAAAGCTTTTGCAAATTGTTTTGTCCCAATCATAAGCCAAGGGCTGCAAAGCTGGGAAGCTACTGAAAGTGTGGTTCTAGGGAAAAGCACTTTAAATTCCCGATTCTACAATAGGTCTATTTCATCAAGGTAAAGATGCAGCGAAAAAACGTCAGCCCCCTGAAAATTTCAGTGCAAGAAATGGGAAATCCAGTACTTTTCCCACCCCCCCCCGGAAAATAATACGAATACAGGAAATTACTGTTCGTACAAGAAAAACCCCTTTAAAACAAGTATTTTTGGGGCCAAGCTCGGGTTTAAAACTTTCGGGAAATAAGTTTCGAAAATTTAACCCAAATGTCGGCATTACTGGATTCAGCAAGCCAAGCATCTTTCCCATCAACTTGACTTAGCAAATTTAAACCTTAAAAAAAAAAAAGGAATTTCAATCATACCCCCCAAAACAAGGTGCAACAACGCAAAAATCGACAACTAGGGGCACAGTGTCAACTTTCCCGTAAAATTCGGGTTAAACTGTTTATATTACACATTGAAATTTTTTTATTCTCCCAAAAACACTGGCACCCTTTACTCCCCTCCGATTGACTACAGCATTTGGAAAAATTTTCCTCGTGATATTAAACTAGCAGTTTCCAAATTCATAAACCCAAGGTAAAGTCAAAACTGCTGATCCCCGCAAACTTTTTTCCCAATTTCCCCAACAGAATTCACACCCTCGCCCGGGTTTCCCACATTTCAAAAATACGAAGTTTGGGTTTGGTCATCGGGGGAAGGGACCCAGTTTCGACTCGGGATCACTCTCCGCTACCCAACACAGTTATTCATTAGTTATAAAAAACCTTTGATCATCAACCCCCAAGCGCTTTTGGGAAATGGGAAGAAATCCAAAAAACGAAATCGCCACTAAAGAAGAAAAAAAATGTAAAAAACAAAATTTCTTAAAAAATACAACCCGAACCCCCGAAGGGAAATTTTTTTGTTGTTTTCCCGTTTAAAGGAAAACGGGAAAGGGGAACTGGTGATTCCAGTTTCCAAGCGCTGCGACATTTCCCCAGCAGTTAAAACGTTCGTTTTAAAAGGCAAATATAAATCCCAAGAGAAGAAAACAATTCTTTTTTTAACGAAAAATTATCTAAAATTTGGGACCCATGAAAACGAGTCAAAAAGGGGTGTCGAAAATCTGATAAGGGGTTACTACCCCAAAATCATGCAGTTTTAAAGGAAATCTACACTCCCAACATACGTGTTGTTTTCGGGGGTTCAGAAAAATCCAGCACGGGGACAGTCCCCAAAAACGATTTATTGCAACTGGGTCCCACAATAAAAGGGCTTTTTTATGCTCAATTTAAATTTTAGGGTTTTCAAAAAACCCAAATAGAATTCACTCCCGCATTGCTAAGATTTTATAGCAAATACGAATGCATCCTATGGGATTGTAACTTAAAAACGCATATTATGGGAGAACCAGGGTAAACCTTTGTTAATACCAAAAACTCCCGTAACAAGGGCCCCAAAAACCCCCCCAAAATTTCTACCTACAGGGATGCCTACATCATTTACCCGCCCCGGAAACTGAAAGAATCCCAGCGCTTTCTTTTTTTTTAAAAAAAAACGATTTCTACGTAACGACTGCCCTATCGGGTTTCAGAAAAATCTGGAAGATGCCTAAAACCCCCCGCAAGATTTGCGATTCTGCTTTCCAGTGGAGGGTTCCCACTACGAAAGGGGGGTTTTCCCCAAACCATTGGCTTTTTTGAAGGTTTTCCGAGAAAAATCGTAAAAATTAATTTTCCCCACCCCCATTTGGAACAAGATGGTCTGTAAAAACTTTTGGGTTTCCCTATGGCCCCCTGTTTGATCATTTCAGATAATGATCAAATTTTTTTCGCCCCATCAGCCACGGAAGTACTAACTCACCAAACGTAAAGGGGCTATCGATGTATCTTTTATTTTTTCCCCGACCCAAATGGGTTAAAAAAGTCCCTTTTTTCTTTAACTAAAAGATTTTTTAACAGCACCTTTGGCTAGAAAAGTAGACTGGGATGATTTTTTAAAAAACCCCCCCTTGAAAAAATCTTTGGGAAAAAGTATCTCAATCAATTTCCCTTTACCAAAAAAGCCCATAAAGATTCAACGACTATTTCTAGCCCAAAAGGATATTTCTACTTAAACTTCACGGTTTTCTCCGTGCTTCCGAAGGGCTTTGGGAGCTTGATATATCCCCCCCGGAACCCCCCCATTTTTAAAACACAGAAGGTCAAACTTTTAAACCCAAATTTATTTTGCTCTAATTTAAAAAGGTCGCCCCTTTGAAAAAAACGATTCCACGTTTGGGAAATTATGGGGTCCCACTTCTCTCCCCAAAATTTGTTCAAAAAGACAGTGGAACCCCACGTTTGCATTGGTTTTTAGTTTTTTCGGACAGGACTCTACAATGTTCTTGCATGGATCAAGGCCACCCACAAAATAAAAACATTCATTGCAAACAGGAGTCACAGAAAACAAGAACTCCTCAAATGAAAAAATGGCAACACTCGCACACCCACAAAAATCCAGCAGCCCTTATATCAAGGGGAAAACTTCTGCAGAAACTCTTAAAAATTTGGGATTTATGGTGGCACGGTCCAAAAAGGTTTGTCATAGTTTTCATTTTTTTGGGGCCCTTTTTTCCAAAGTGCAGAAATTTAAATTTTGAAGACATGCCGGAAAAAAAGGTTTACGGGTTACCACCTCACTGCCCCCAAAGCAAGAAGAGGGGCTTTCTGAAATTTCAAAAAAACAATTTAAAACTACAAGTGTAACGGCCCCACGGGGGGGGCTTCGTTTTTGGTACAACCCGAAACCCAATCTGCGGAGAGAAACACCGTACAAATTGCCCCCAGACCCTCCCCAAAAATTTACTTAAAGTATGCATCAAAAAAAGGGAAAAGTAAAGGGTTTTATGCGTCAGACATCCAAGTTTGTTGAAATCAAAGGAAGTTATAACAAAAGCACTCAAAAATCCTACCCCATTTTTGGATAGTGAAGGCATTTTAAAGGGGGAGTAGGAGGTTTAGACCCCAAAAATTTCATTATTTGCCTTTTGAGCCCAAAACCATAAAAATCATAATGCCCCCCACAGCATCATCTCACAAAAAATGTCTTTAGGGAATAAAACCCTTACGACTGTTCTTGTTTTCAGCCCCAAATGTTGACGTCTCATTTTCGACAACATTACTGGATCCACCCATAAGAGTATCCTGAGTTTGGGCCGGGGGGGGGGGGGCATCAGTGTTTGCCGTGCTACAAATTAAAGGGACTTTCGGGTAACGGGAAAACTCAGGGGGAAAAATTTCCAGCTCCTTTAAAAATAAAACCCCAGCTGCCCCTTTCAAAAAACCCCCAGGAGTCGATTACGCAGGACCGTTTTCGTAAAAAAAGGATTACACTTTACAAATTTAAAATTAAAGGGGCATCCCCTTTTTTTTCCGGCCTAATTTTAGGGAACTACCGGGGGCCTTCTTTGGGCTGTTTTTTAAAACGATTCACATAAACGGCGGGGGAAAAATGTTAAAAACATTTATAGGGGAAAAACGGAAAAAACTTTTTTGGGGCCCCAATCGCCAGCTTTTTGCCCTTTAACAAGTTTTTAAAATCAAAGGGTTACATCAAAGATACTCAAAAAAACCATAGCTCTGTCGAAATTTTAACCGGGTTTTTTCATACCCCTTTTCTCCCCTCCCCCTTCGGGTTTTTAGGGGAAAGGCTCCCTTTAAAACCCTTTGTAAAAACCATCCCCAAGAGGGTAAAAAATAACTCCCCTCACGTTTGAACAAATGGTAACTTTATTTACACAAAAATTGAACCCTTGTTTAAACTAAACCCCAAACTAATTGCCCTTAAAAAATTTGATCCTAATGATATAAAAATCTTGCCGGGGTTTTTTAATCGGCAAAGGAAATTCACCGCTATACCAAACCCAACTTTACTGACAACTAAAATTTCATACTTTAAAAGATGGAAGCAACTTAAACACCCCATGCCTCATTGGAGGAAAGGGTTAAAGTGATTATCTACGCAAAAAAGCCCAGAAGTGGTCTGGTTGTAGTCCAAACCCTTCAAAAGGGCACAGTGGTCCTGGTGAAGGATGAAAAACCCTATCTCCTCTCCAGTGGCAGTTTGTTTTAAATTTTCACCCTCTAATCTTTGGGACGATGGGGGTTTTTGGGAGTGGTCCCCAATAAAGACTTTCGGGACATTAAAAAACCCCCAATTTAGTAAAAATTGTCCCCACTTCCAATTTAAAAATGTTTCAAGGGTTTCCTTTCTTAAAAAATTTTTTTTTTGGGCCCCAGTATGTTTATGCAACACTTGCACTGCCTTGTTTTTCAAAACCCATCCTGGTCCCATTTGTGCATTTTAAACTTCTTTGTTTATTGCTCACCGCCAAAACCCTAATTTTTTTGGTATAAATTTTTTTGGTGTTAAAAAGGGGACGCTATGTTTTTTTTTTAAAACAATGTTTATCATCAACTGAAAAAATTACGCATGGGCCCAATTCGTATGGTCTGGGTTTTATTCTCTTTTAACTTTCGAAAAAGGGTTTTTAAATAAATACATTTTTTTTACTTGGATTTGCCATTAAAAGTGTGTGTTTTTTGGGTGTCCGTGGATCGCTAACCGGGGGCCCTTTCTTTTACAGCCACTCTTTTTTATTTTAACATGGTCCCCATTCACTCCAGAGTTTCTTTTTATGTATCCCCCAATTAATCTCTTCCCCCAACAGCAATGCCCAAATTTGGGTTTTAGGGGAAGGTGTCATCCCATCACTGACCTCTTTTTCCCCCTCACCCCGCATCTTCTCCTCGGGGGAGAATTTCCCAGGAAATCACCCGATTTTCGGGTTTCCCAGAATTTTTACCCCTTTCTTCATAAAAGTCCAAATTTTTTTGTACTGTGTGAGGTCGATCCCGTGCCCGAATTTTCCCCAAAATGAAAAAAAGAGGGATGAAAATTCGCAATAGGTCTACGACCAGGGTTGGATTCTATTTTTATGGGGGTTTTCCAATTTTAAAACCTTTAAAAAATTCCTGTAAATCCCAAAATTCCAAAAATCTTAACCTTCTCGTGGTTTGGCCCCTGATTAGGGGAGTTTTTTCTCCCCAAACTTAAAGGCGAGCTCGGGCGTCGTCGGGGGAAATTTCCCCCTTCCCCCTTTTGCCCACCTCCCCGAGGCGACACAATACAACTCGGACGGATGATGACAAAGACCCCGGGGACGGCCGCGACGTGGGGAACCCCTTTCCCCCCCCCATTAAAGCCCTTTGGCTGGTTCTGACCAGCACAGGCCTGTCCACCCCTTTTCACCCCCCGGGCAACCCTTAAAAGTCCCCCCCATTTTGCTTCATTAGCCAAGTTGCATAAATATAAGACGTTTAAAGCAATCCAATCAAACCCGTCTTTCCCCTCTTTTTTTGGCCCCCCTTTCACTTGTACCCCATAAATCCCCTAAAGGGCCATCTACTTGGCTCTGCTTTCATTTTTTTTGGGCCAAATTTTTAAAATACTACGTTATTTCTCATGTTTTAAATGCACTCGGACCGGTTTAAGTTGGTTTTAAAATCACCCAAGCGATCTAAAAACCCCAAAAAATTTAAAGTTTAGGGGCCCCCTTTAATAAAAAATAACATTTTTTTAAATTTAATGATGAAGTACGGCAAACATATTTTTGTTTTACCCTCTTCTTTAAAAATATCTAATTTGGGGGGGGGGGGAAGGGGGGGTTTAAAAAATAACCCTTTCCCTATTTAAAATTACGATACCCCAAATTTTTTAAAATTTTTTAACAACCATAAAAAACGAAAAAACTTTCACTACACACACCTTTCACTTTCCCTTTTCAATTTTACACACACTTTCTTACACCTCAAAAATAATTTTCCCAAAGATGAAGAACAGTGAAAGCATAACCCATTTCAAAAAAAGGCTGAAAACCCCAAAACCAACTTGCGTTTTGCCAATAATATAGCAAATCATTAAAAAGGGAAAGTTTTTGGGTTTGCGCGAGTCTGAAATTACGTGTCCCCTCTTACGGGAATTTAGTGACCCGGGAACCCCAAAACAAGACGGGTGGCTTGTTTTAAAAAATTTTAAAAAAAATACCTTTTTTGGGATTACCGCGTAGGGTTTTACAAAAACAGATTTGATTGACGGTTTTAGGCATGGGGTACGTTTAGCCAAAACCCAAAATTTTCCCGCTATTGGTTTTGGGTTTTTTCTTCCCCCAAATGATTTTTTGGCAAAATCACCCCCGTTGCTTTCCCCCCAAAAGTAGAGTACAAGGGCTTTATTTTTTAAATTTTTAAAATCGCCCCCCTATTGCCCCCCCTGGGGATGAAAGTTAGGGGGCCATTTCCCCCCCTTGTCCCCCCCCCCCCTTTCCCACGCCCCCGCTTTTCTGTAAGTGGGTTTTTTTTTTATTGGGGGGGTGCTGAATCTGCCCCAAAAAAATTTGGGACCATTTGCCTTTGGGTTTTGGGTTTTGGAAATTTAAACCTCCTATAAATTTTTGAGAACAGCAAAAAATTTAAAAATTTCTTTGTAAAGTAAGGGTTACAGATATTTATTGTTTTGGACCACTGGACCAGGAAAACTCTTCAGGAATATTTTGGGGTTACGATTAGTATGTTTCGGATGATTCAATATGGTCCCCATACCCCTCAAACAAAAGTAACCACTTAGAACTAGGATCAATCGGTCTCCAAAAGTGGGGATGGGATTGAAACATTGCATTTAAAAAAAAGATGTTAACAGTTTTTTAGATTTGGGTCGAGTGGGCCCACACACGCACATCAGTTTTTTTAAAGGGCCCGTAGATCGCCCTTATACTTTTGGGATTTTAAAAATGATTGAATATCTTTTTCAATTTAGACTGTTAACGTTTCCTCAGAATCCCAAAACCCTTAAAGGTGGATTCCCATAAAAAAAAAAGGAAGTAGGCATAATGTTTTAACGCGTAAAATCGTAAAATTGGAACATAGGAAAAAAAGTACAAGCGTTTTCCCAACAAAATGCCCCTAGTTTTAAGACATAGTTATAACGCATAAGACACTGTTTTTAAAGCGTAAAAGTTGAAGAAAATTTTTCGACAAAACCTTATGGCCATGTAAAAAAAAGTTGAGTCAAATAAACTCTACCGGATTTTGGGGAAAACATTTTACGCAAAGGGGATTGGAAAAATTATATAAGGGCCGGAAATTGGGGAAAATTTCTAAAAATTTTCCCCCCCCCCCCCCTTTTTTGGAAAAATTTTCCAATTTATTTTAATGTAATTGGGGAACTTGAATTTTTTTTTAACCCAAAATTTTTTCTGGGGTTAAAATCTGAAAGAAACAGAAGGGCAAGGGTTATCTTTCTAAAATTTTTGGGCTTTGTTGTACCGGAAAAAGCGTTCCACAACCGGGACGGGAAAAACTAAAATTTTTTTGCCTTCCCTTTTTATGGGAAGCATTTTAAAACCCAATTAAACATTTTTCCCAAATTTAAAAAAGTTTTTATCCCCAAAAATTTTTTGAAATGTTGTTTTCCCCTTTTTTTTTTTGTTTAAAGTTTTGGGGGGGGGGAAAATTTTTAACCTTTAATTTTTTAAAACCCCAAAATAAAATTTTCTTAATTATAAAATTTGGTTCATTTTGTTTGAAAGGATGGCCTTTTAATTTGAAAATGGGAAATTTCTTTTCTTAAAACCGAAAACAAAAATAATTTTAGTTTAAAAATTTTGAAAAAAATTCCGGGCAAAAAAAACCCCCCGGGGTTTTCAAACATTTTGGGCATCTAACAAAAAATCGGCCCAACCTTTAATTTTTTTTTAGCGGGGAATGTGTTTAAAACCCTTTATTTCCGGGGGAAAAAAAAAATCTATTTTAATTTCCCACAAACCCTTTTAAATTTAAAAAAATATAGTTGTACAAAACTTTTCCCCAAAATGTTTTCTATAATGAAAAAATCCTTAATTAATGGCCCTTTAAAAAAATTTAAAATTCGGGAAAGGTTTTACAAATGTTCAAATTTGTCATTTTTCAAAAATGGTTTACAAACAATTTTTTCCCCGGGTTTTAAAAAAACCCCTTTTATTTTGGTTTTTGGGAAAAAATTCCCAACAAAATTTTTTCCATTTAACCCCCCCTTTAAAATTTTTCCCCGGTTTCAATTAACTTTCAAAGAAAATTTCCAATTTGTTTAAAATTTCCTTTTTTTTTTCTTTTATATCAAAAAATTTCTGGATTTTAATTTTTTTTTTACAAATAAAAAGTTTAACCGCCTTCAAATCCCGGCTTTTTCCCCCTTTTAATTTTAGTAAATTTAAAAACCAATTTTTACCCAAAGGGAATGTTTACGATACCAATTCCGGATGGTCCTGCCATAAAAAGTTTTAAAAACCCCCTGTTCCCTTTTTTTGGGGAAAAAATTTAAACTTTTGGAAAACACTCCTTTTAAAAATCTTTAAAAAAAATTGTTAAAAAAATTTTTATGAGTAAATTTTCAAAACCCGGCCCGGGGGACCCGAAAACAAAATTTTTAAAAAAGGGGCCCCCCTTTTTTTTTTTGGGGTTACGCCCGGGGGTTGTGATTTTTTAATTTTTTTATAAATGTTGTTTGCTAACGGATTTAAAATTAAAATGCCCCTTGAATCTTTTAAAAACAAAATTTTACAATTAAAAAAAATTTTGCCCGTTTTAGAAGCCTGCCGCTTTTCCGAAAGAAAACTTTTTTTATACTTTTACCCAAAAAAAATCCCGGCCCTGAAAAAGGTTTTTCACTTTCAAATTACTAAATAAATGGAATTAAACCCCTCAATTCTCAAGGTGAACCCTGAACACACGGTTTTGTTTTTGGGACGGGGGGCGGCCCGAATTCTCCCCTTTCCAACAAGGAAAAGGTTTTATTATTTTTAATGGTAAGGGGTCATTAAAAAAAATTGGAGACATTTTTACCGGGGGGGGGGGGGAAACCAAAAAGGGGGAATTTTTTTTCAAAAAAAATTAAACGGGGTGGGTGAAAAGGGGAAAGAAAACCTGTCGGGGGAAAAGTCCGGGGCCAAAAAGGTGGGCCGTGGGTTTTTTGGGGGAAATCGTTTTGGGGGTTTTTTGGGGTTCGTGGGTTTTTTGTTTGCAACTTGGGTTAATTTTCTTTATCCAAATTGATTGGAAAAAAAAAAATTTTTTAACTTTATTGGACCCCTTTGAAAACCTTTTGTTTAAATTTCTTGGACTTTGGAAAAACCCCTTTGAAACAAGCACAAAAAATTTTTGGGCTAAAACCTTTTTTGGTTTTTAGGGGGTTCCGGGTGTTCCACTGTCCAAAACCATGTTGCTATTTTATTCCCCCAAAAAAATTGAAACCCTTTGGGTTGTTATTGTTCCCCTTGATTTGGGTTGGGCCTTTTTTTTTTTGGTTCCTTTGGTTTTAAAGGGGCCCCATTTTTTAAAAAGTTAAAAATTAGGGGTTAATAAAATAAATTTTTATTTAAAATTTTTTTGGGGACCCCCCATAAAAGGGGAAACATTATCTTTAAAATTTAATAAAGGGAAAAATTTGGGTTTGGGTTTGCACTTCCCCCAACCCCGTTGTTTTCCATTAAAAAACACTTTTTTGGGGTTTTGCTTTGGTAGTGAATCCCCATTGCGGTCTGGCCTAAGGGGCTTTTAAAAAGGTTTTTTTAAACCCCCATGGGAAAACCCTTTTAAAAACGCCCCCCCCCCCCCCCAATACAATTTATTAAAATTTTATTTATTTAAAAGCCCAAATTTTTGTTTGGGGCCCCGGGGAAAAATGGGAATACAAAAGGGAAATAATTTTTCACTTTAGGAATGTTAAGGAAAATTGGGTTTTAAAATTTTAAAAATTTTTTTAAATTCCCCCATAAATTAAAAAAAAAATTAAAAATGAAAAGGATTAAAGAAAAGGTTTTTTAAAAAATTTATTGAAATATTTTAAATTTAAATTTGAAAAATTATGAAAAATTTTTTTTTTATATAATAATGTGAAATGGAATGACGCATGAGAATATATGTTGTGTGTGGCTCGTTGGTCTTGTGGGTAACTCGTTGGTCTTGTTTGTGTGGGTCGTGGGTCTTGTTGTTAGCGTATCTGCTTCCAATGCTTTAGGTCCAGGATTCGATTCCCGCTAAAGTCAGAAGTTTTTTAACTTCTGATTTGGACTTCAGTCCATCAGTTCTTGTCTTAGGAGTTTGTAAACGGTGACTTTGGAGCCGTCCTAGCAACGAAGCACATAATAAATTCAGAGTTGTGCTGAATCGGCCTTGTTGATTCTGGCGTTGATTCACGGGTGTTCGCACTGTCCATACCACTGATTGCTATATTATTTCCTATAAAAATATCGATCTTTGGTTGGTTATCGCTCACTCGTCGATTGCGTCGGGGCCTGCAGGGTTGGCTTGGTCGCTTTGATTTAAAGTCCCCCACTGAAAATCAGTTATATAACTGAGTGGGTAGACTCTAAATAAAATTTATTTATTTATTTGTTTTTGTACTTCCCATAGGTGACAAATATTATACCTTTATTGTGTGTGATGAGGAACTGAACCACTTATGGTTTGATGGTTTGAAGCACTCCCACACTCCGTCTGTTTCATCCGTACAGGCTGTGAGGTTTATGTTGGTCAGTAGGTCCTCCAGTGCGAGATTTTAAGACTAGAACTTTAATGTAGTGGACACACGGGCATTGCGAGCCCATATTAGAAACGCTACCAGGATCACTAACATAGGTGGTGATAAATTCCTTAGTTGTTGATTGGTAAAGTGCTCATGTTTTGATATGGCCTCGCAAAGGATGGAAGTGACAGTAAAGCCACGTAAGTTACGTACAAGTGTCAGGAATGTGAAGGAAAGTTGAGTGTAAAGCTATGGATGGGGTATTTGTATGTCCGGGCGCACTAAATTAAGTTAAAAGTCAGCTGGATGAAGGTATTCATTGATTGTGTAGAAGCAATGCTCTATTAGAAATGATTTCAATGTGTATTTGAAAGAGTCTAGTGATTGTATGTTTTTAATTTCTGGTGGTAGATGATTGTAGATTGTTAGACATTGGTAATGAGGTCCTTTGGAGAAACGCGTTGTATTGTGAGTTGGGACATGAATTTTTGATTGTGATCGTGTATCATGGTCATGAATTGTTGAGTTTAATTTGAAGAGGTGAGAGTTTGATTTGACAAAGACTGCTGCAAGTTGTATCAAAGTACTTGCTAAGGTCAAGATTTTTTGGGTAGGAAAGATATTTCTACACGAGGTACGCCAAGAGGCTCCTACTATAATTCGAATGGCCCGTTTTTGTAATCTAAAAACTCTTATAGCTTGTGGCGAGTTTCCCCAGAAAATAAGTCCGTACGATATGTGTGAGTGGATGTGAGCATGGTATATGAGAATAAGGACGTTGTGGCTGACTAGGGCTTTTATTCTTCTGAGGAGGAAACAACCACTATTTATCTTTGAGCAAACAGCATCTATGTGGTCTGTCCAATCAAGGGTGTCAGTCATATGTAGACCCAGGAACTTGATGGCGTCAGAGCAGGCAATGCTCTTAGATGAGATGCGAATGAGGAGGCTTTCGGTGGATCCAATTACTTGTGAGTGGAAATTTAAATACACCGTTTTTGACGGTTGAATAGAAAGGAGGTTTTTGTTGCAGTATTGTGACATTATGGATGCTTGTTCGGTGGACATTTGGGAGAGTGGTGCTAAAGATTTTCCTTTTTTTGCTGTGAGTATATGGCTGAAATCATCGACGTATTGTGTTAGTGTACCAGCGGTGAAACATTCTGGCATATCGTTGACATAAAGGAGGAAGAAGGGTGGTACAAGAATGGTTCCTTGTGGGACACCACTTTTCAGGATCAGCGGTTGAGAATGAAAAGGGTGGTAGGTGTTAGTTTTGAGTTTGCGGATTTCGACTATTTGAGACCGGTCAGATAGGTAAGAGGAGATCCAGGAGTGGGTTGGCCCTGATTCCCATTGATTCTAATTTGCATAGTAGGATAGAGTGATCGATGGTGTCGAATGCTTTACTAAGATCGTAAAAAATGCCTATGGGAACGTCCCCTTTATCAAGTGCATCGTGGATAGTTGAAAGAAGTGAAAAAATAGCTGTGGTAGTTGATTTACCTTTTTGGAAACCATGTTGGCTTGGTGATAATATGTTGTGTTTGGATGTAAAAGAGGTTAAGCGGGCATAAAAGGCTTTTTCAAAGATTTTTGAAAAGGAAAAGAGGAGAGATATTGGGCGAAAGTTGTTTGGGTCGATTAGAGAGCCCTTTTTCTTATAAAGTGGAATAACTTTAGCTTCTTTCAGCTTTGAAGGGAAAATACCAGTTTCAAATGATTTCTTTATTATTAATGATATGGGAATAGAAATGGATTTGTAACATTTGATAAAATTGCAGTGGGGACATCGTCTAGTCCGGAAGATTGTTTGTTACCTAACGATCTAATAATTTTTGCAATTTCTGTTGAGGTGGTGTCGAAAAGAAACATTGACTGTGGGATTTGAGGGATTGTTGCTGTGGGGGGCATTGCAGTATTATGATGAATTTGTGGTCAGTTTATAATGCCCCCTTCTATAAAGTAGTTATTTAAATAGTTTGATATTTTTTTTCGGATCTGACACTAGGGAGCCTTCTATGTTTAGCGAAAGGTCATCACGTGATTGTGGGGCTGAAGATTGTGATTTTATTAGTTGCCACGATGCTCTTGCTTTATTGTCGGCCTTTTCAATTTTTTGTGAATAAAATTAATTTTTCGTGTTTCTTAGTTTGAGGGAGTGGATTTTCTGAGGGCTTTATAATCGTCTGAGGAGTTTGAACTGGGAGGGTATAGTTAATGCATCTGATAAAGCTTTCTGAGCTGTTTGCCTTCTTCTCGTAACTCTTTAGTAATCCACGGACTTGGGTCCGGTTTGTTGTGTTTTTGACGAGTTTTAGGAAAAGTATTGTTAAAAGACCTAGGAATGTATTTAGGAAGGTGTTAAAGGGGCTAAAAACCCCAAAAAAATTATTTTTTACCACGTGATCTATAGCACAATATTACACTAAAATGACCGTTTAAAAAATTATATCTTGTAACTGTGATTTAACACGAATTTTGGAATTTTTTTGAACCAGAAATTAGCAAAAATTGGTGTTTTGGGAAATTTCTTAAAACGGCTTTAACCTGCTTCTTTTTTGGTCCACATAGATACTAGAGCATAGTACCAATCTAAAATGCCCCTTTATAACATCGTGTCTACTGTGCCCAAATATACCCTCAAACACGCAAAAATATGCATTCATTCCAAAATCACACCCCAACTTGGTAATCAGCATATTTTGAGCAAACTAATTACCCAAATTACAAAACAAAATATAGAGAATTTACAGAAAAGGCTGTAGAGTACGTTAATAATGGCCAATATTTTTTTAGATCAAAATCCTCCAAGGTCACGGGGCATAAAGATCGTCCCCATGTTATTTCTTATGGGAGATTTTTGCCGATGGGACCTAGCTCGAAAAATGTCATGTTTGACAATTTTTTGGGAGGTCATGGTGGCCCCAATAATTTTTCTGTTAATTGCTAAATTCATTACTAGTTAGCCTGAATGAAATATATTTTTTGAGTTTAGCGGTTAAATACCCCTTTAAGTGCATCGTTTGCGTCTGAGTATGTATTAAGCCATTCTTCTTCATCGAGTAACTTTAGGAAAAGGTTGATATTTGTTTTATTGAATTTCCTTCTTTCGCTAAATTGTGGGGAGAAATGCTCCTGCAATTTAATTTCTAGAAGAATGGCTGCATGATCTGAGAAGTGTGGATGCAACAGTTTAGTATTATAAAAGGATTTATTCAGTGAAGTGAATATATTATCAAGGAAAAACCAAGGGGCTATTCCGATACCTTGAATTTTAACTTCTGCTAGTCACTGTCGATTGAACTCAGGGGGCCAATATATCCTCGCGTACTACGATCTACTATCTACCTGACATGCGCCATGTTATAGCTGGTCCCTAATACCTGTAAAATCCATGGATATGGTGATAACTGCGAAAATATAGCATCGTCACGATGAACCTCACCACATATTTATATTTCGCTTACAACCAATTTCATGTGTTCATGTGCTTCGGTCATCTATACTATTATAAATAATTTCAATGTATTTGACGAGCAACTTCAATATGACCTCGCCGCCCCGCACCTTTTGATAGTACACAGCGTATCGGCCGGCAGCCTTGCTCGCAGTCGGTTGGTTGTTCTTGTCACAGGCGGACGTGTTTTGTCTCCTCTCTTCGTTCTGTTCTTGTTCGGACTCCACATGGCAGTAGTAGATGGCGTTACTTCTACAGAATATGATTAGTTTAATGTTTGTTACCTTGAAGAGGATGTCGGTTCTGTCCAGACTGTGAGGTTGTGTTCACTGCATACTCTGCCTTGCTACTCGGTTAAGCGTTTGTGGTCTCAGTGTTGTGGTCAGTTCGGCACAGGTTGTACAGTATATGTTTGGTCAGTGTTAAGATTCTGTTCAGTGCGAGATAACAGCCTCGACACACCGCGAGGGTCCTCGGTTGCCGTGCTGGGGTTTTTGTTTTGTCGAGTTATAAATTCAATTTTATATTTATACATTTATTTATTTATTTATTTATTTATATTATTTATGAATTGGACACATGCAGCATATTCAATTTCTTATGATATTAGAAGTCGGTTTACTGAGCTAGGAATTATACAATGCAATGATAATGAATCAAAGAGCATTCGATTCCCGCCAAAGTAAAAAGTTTTTTAACTTCTGATTTAGACTTAAGTTCAAGTTCAAGTTCAATTCCATCAATGTGTCCATCAATAAGTCCATCAGTTCGTGTCTTAGGAGTTTGTAAACGGTGACTTTGGAGCCGTCCTAGCAACAAAACACATGATAAATTCAGAGTTGTTCTGAATTGGCCTTGTTGATTCTGGCGTTGATCCGAGAGTGTTCGCACTGTCCATACCACTGATTGCTATAATTCCTATTAAAAATAAAATATAATATCAATCTTTGGTTGGTTATCGCTCACTCGTCGATTGCCTCGGTGCCTACAGGATAGGCTTAGTCGCTTTGATTTACTGTCCCCCACTGAAAATCAGTTACGGTATATAACTGAGTGGGTACTGGGTAGACTCTAAATACAATTTATTTATTTATTTGTTTATTTATTTATTATTTATTTATTTAAAGAAGAATTGATTTTTACTATTTATTTGTGGGTCATTGTCTGTGTGTTAGTGTAATGATAATTTATCTTCATAAGTTCTTATTTATGATTTTGCTATTCTCTTTGTTTGTTCATTATTGCTCTGATTATGATATAATCAATGTATTTTCAATGATGTCTGACGAGTGATATTCGTTTTTCTGGTAACTGGCACAATAAAATGAGGTATGTTTTGAATTATGTACATCCTACGGGGGCAGATTTGACCATTTTGGGGGCCCACTTTGGGGGTTATCTAACGGGTCAAAGCCCTAACGCAGCTCGTCTGACGAGTATATTCGTTTTCCTGGTAACTTTTTCTACAAAATGACGTATGTTTGAATCATGTATACCTTATGAGGGCAGATTTGCTATTTATGGGCCAATTTGGGGGCGTCTGACGGGTCAACGACCCAACGCAGCTCGTCTGACGAGTGATATTCGTTTTTCTGGCAATTTTCACTATAAAATGACTTGAATTTCCGCTTCTATTCCAATGGTCAAAACATATGTACCTTGAGAGGCAATAGAAACTGTCACTGGCTCTCCGTCTATTATCTCCGAACCGAAATTACAAAACCGAATTATTTGTAGCAAGTTATATTTGATCCGTACGTAATGAGCGGTTTTTCATTTCATATCTTTTATCTTCAAATCGCGCTTTCTTTGCTTCAGTTAGTGTAGGATACACAGTAGACTTTATTTGAATGCACGGTATAGGCATAGATATAGGCAATAATTTGTTGTTCAAATTTATTTTTTAGCTTAGTCCAATAAAAATGTATTATAATTAATAATAGTTTGCTTATTGACGACAGAGTTCCCTACTTAACTTTCATCGGTTACGCCCACCCATCCCAAACTAAAACAAACTTCAAGTGCATTTTGGTGTTTTGTGGCCCTCGCTCAAGTGCACTCAGACTCATATTGGGAGAGTACGAGATTATAGTTGCTATGGAATGTGAGTAGGCATTGAAATACTCAACCGAATCATTTGCAGAATGACTGAGTAAACCGTCGGGAATAGAAACATCTGTTTTAGATAACGGGAATCGAACCTGTGTTCGAGCCGTGACCCGTGATGTGCGTGAAAGTGGACGACGGACTTTGAGGTTGTATTTGTGTCTGAGATACAGCTGCTGCCATGACATCTGAAGAGTTGTGGGGGCCGGATTTGTTTGGTGGTAATTTATAATATGACTGCGAACATGTCAAGTGAGTAATTTGTGTTCTATATCGATCGAAATAAAACATCAATAGGCATATTGGCCTAATACAGTCATAGAATTACCAGGAAAATAATTTTGTGCTAAAATAAAACCCGAAGGCGATGTGTAACCAAAATGTTATTCATAAATCAAAATAATATTAACATCAACACTTCAACATAAGTTTGCGACCCGATATAATTTAAATAAAGTCATAAGACGTAGAAAAATAGATAGTTATCTCGAGGGTGCTGAGTGGAGTGGACACCACAAGTGGGTAACACGCGTCACATTTTGACGGCATTTTGTAAATTAACACTCAGCCCTTCGTACACTCGTAGATGTAGTTGGGGGGGGGGGGGGGGGGGGGGGGCGAAGGGCATAAACATACACCTACATTCCCAATCATTTTTAGAAGATTAACTACAACTAGAAACTATAGGCAAGAAAATTACCCGTCCATGGACATTTTCTGACCAGTGACATCTTCTAGCCACGCTGCTAGTTTATGAATCAATGAAATAGACATCTCATTTTCCCTCCTTTTTGCACAGCTTTGTCTTTCCCTCTTCCTTTGATCCATCATGACGTAAGAAACGTAGATTGTAAAAAAAAAACGCACATGCCTTTACGAAGTATCAACGCTCCGTGTGATACAGCACGTGTTATCTGACAGCTTCAGGATGATCGCCAGACGCACCAGCGCACAACCTCTTTCCCGTTCCCCACCCCCAAGACACACAATAACACATTCACCAAACGATAGTCACCGATAATATCATGACTAAGATAATCGTTGCCTCACTTACGATAGCAGAACCAGTCCCTTCATTAATTTATTCGTATACAAACGGCAAACCTTATTCGGCTCCGTTAGGGTAAGTGCATAAATATAATACGTAGAAACGATTCATATCCGAAAGGCTGCCAGTTTTAAAACCGAAAAAGGGATCTTGATTTCTTCTATTGTGTTATTAGTGTATTCGCCGACAACATAGATGAATCCATTTGGTGAAACGTATCGTCGTTAACACTAACTCTACATATGTAAATAAATAATACATTTAAAAATAATTCACTGTACCTACATCACAACAATACTAATTTATAAATAATTACGAATGTGATAAATGAGGTCCGATCAAATTGATAAATCCCACCAAAGATTCGTTTTTTTTCTAAAGGAAAATAAACAACATTGTATCACCACTAGCACTAAACACAATGCATAGAACATTTAAAAATAGTATAGACTACTTACAACAAACAAGAACAGTAAACATATTTTTATATTTAGATTATACTTGGTGGGGAACAAAATTATATGATAAATGGTGTCCTTTATGCATATTCCAATCCAATGCATCAAGGTCCTTGTCTCAAATCCCGGTGCTGGTATAGATTTTACGACGGAAATTTATTGGCCAGGCTTGCTACGTGTAACAAGATACTGTCAGTTTATACCTCCCCTCAAATTCCACAAAACACTCTATCGAACACGAAATCGTCTCACGACTTTTTCGCAGCGCCTACGCCACCTAGCGGACTGCAGTAGAACGAAAAAAACGCAAAACAATGCCTGGGAAATGCTGTTTTTTCCTAAACGGTTGGCGATAGGACAATGCTGTTGACTGGGTTTAAAGAGCAAATTCATCAATTCAGGGAAATAGAGTAAAGTTTTCTGAAATAAGTGTCTGGGGGTATTTTTTTAAGTTCCGTGAAACAGCGCGTGGAACAGTATTTTTATAAAAATGATGCCATATTAAAAAAATCATGCTAGGTAAATGTATCTATTTTCTTTGAATCCGGCACCAGAGGGCTTTATAGAAAAACATTCACAATTATATTGCTGAAGAAGTTTTTAAGGTTAGGATATCGCTAGCACTAGGGCCCGCTAGAGGGGTAAGGGGGAATGGAACATAGTTTGCCTTGCATTGGATTAAAATTGCTGTATTTTCGGAAATAATAAAGCTATGAGTCTGATGTTTGGCTTTTTAGAAAGCATAAATGTTCACCTTTCATCTGTCATAACACTAATGATTAGAATTCATAATTAGACCATTATAATTCCCTTTTAATTAACATCTGCACAATCGACTACTAAGACGATAACAAGAGCAAATATCAATTCAGAAACGAAATTCAAACGTTTTTCAATAAAACGCATAAATTGTAAATAGGGACTGATGATATATTTTCAGTTTTCATACTTGATATCAATAAAAAATTAATTAATGACGTTTGATTTAATTACCTATTGTTTGTGTGTCTGACAAAAAATAAGTAAAAGGCTGACGATGCCAAATTGCATTTTGTTCTTTTAGTTGAATATTTTTTAAAAAATTTTAAGATATCTTACACCGTTCTCAAACTATCACTATAGTTAGTTTATAAAATTTGTCAAAAAATTTCGTCCGTCAAGGAGCGCTCAGAGTGGCAGTTTTTGGAACTCGTTAGTAAGTTGACCAGTCAGCCTTGGGAATGACGAAATGCAACTTTGAAACAGATTGAAGCATGTCACCTGTGACATATCTAATTACACTATGTGGGCGTGCCACGTGGGTAGTTTGATACTGAAATGCGTGTTAGTGTGCGCGGCAACTCAACGATGTTCACCTGCACCTAGGCTTACAATTTCGAAATGCCACTTATGGTAATATAATCCAGAAATAATCTACGATACACTTTGAAGTTTGTAATGACTGTCAATTATTGAGACCATTTGAGACAGACTCTCAACGGTGTGTAACCGGTAGGCCTACTCAGATGATAATAATATTAAATATGGGATAATTAGTGATTATGTGGTATGTTGGTTTCGTGTTCACTTGTAATTGTCATGTATGTCTATGTATGTCTATACTTCTCCAGCTAGTTAATTATTAGTTTATTAATATTATGTAATTCATCGATTAATCAATACACACATTTGAATGAAACTAAAGCTAAAATCGCCCCTCAAAATCTCAAATAACCGGAAAATGCAGGCTAGACAGTGTGTGTGTAGTATAATTTTGACTCGACTAATCAATTAAGTGATAAGATAAGATTGAAATAATATTAGTTACATTACTGACCAGTGATAGAGTTTTGCACAATACATTAATTTATACAGTCTGCCAACCTTTTACAAATGACAACAACCCAACCCTTTTCCAAAGTATTTGGCTTGAAGAAAGGATGGAGAGATGCATGACGAATACAATAGAGCGATTTTACGACCTCTGAAAGGAATGGCTTGAAAGGTGGGGCATTCTTGTGTAAGTGATAGTTGAATCGTGTAATTTTTTCGTTTATTGATTATATAGATAGTTAATTCAATTCATCAAGTCAAAACAAGGCCTAAAAAGTTTTTCAATCAAAATTGTAGCTCAATACTAAGAGAAATTGCAAAACAAATAACATAACCATTTGATTTGATTTAATCGGATATTTCCATAAATATGAAGATAAACACTTTGCAAAAAAAACGAAAATGCTTAGAAAAATGTAAATAAGACAATGAATTTATTAAAACCGAGATGAGGCTTATCAACTCTACTTTTAGCTTAGAGATGGTATTTGTTTTTTGCACAATAGGTGCTAGTACGGCGTCAAATGGTTTTCTGTGCAACTTTTTGGTAAGAATATAGCACCATATGTCGTTATGCTCAGGAAGCCTCACAGAATATGAATCACTTTGGTGCCAGAGCGCCGCCCGCGACTGGGGGCGGACACGCCGCCCCCAAGTTTGACCACGCTCGGGAATATAAAACGCTCAATAACAGCCAAACTGTTGATCGGACAACAAACAATCAAGAGATAAATTATGCTTAAAATGTTTGGATTTAGGTAAAAAGATACTAATTCATTTTGGCCGTCCGCATCTGGGGGGTGGGAACGCCGCCCCCTAATTTACCACGCTCGGGAATATAAAACGCCCAATAACAGCCAAACGATTGGTCGGATAACAAAAAATCAAGAGACAAATTATGCTTGAAATGAATGGATTCAGGTTATATGATACTAACACATTTTCGCCGCCCGCAAATGGGGGGTGGAGGGACGCCGCCCCCCAAGTTTACCACGCTTGGGAATATATAACGCTCAAAACAGCCAAACAGTTGGTCGGACAAAAAAAGTTCAAGAGGAAATTTATGCTTAAAATAAATGAATTAAGATTATAAGATAATTATTTATTTTACAAGTCGCAAAATTATTGTTTAATTGATAAAAAATAATAATTATAACAGCATCGATAATGAGTCAAATTGTAGCAAAATACAAGTTTAAAACAATTGTATGGAATTTGATGTTTATTCATATGTTAAAAAGCAATGTTAAGCCTTTATTGATGTGGACTTGATTCATCGTTTTGCATAAATTACTCATTGAACAGTACAAAAGACATTAGCAACTCAGAGGACATGACACAGGAGTAGGACATGAAGACCCTTGCCGACAAAGCTTCCAGTGTTTACTGCTCCAGAAAAGGCAGGTAATCCTGGAAGAGCTGCTGCCTTCTTTACACCTAGTGCATTGTAAAATAGGAGCCAGTGGAATAACTCTTTGCTGAGTTCTTGAATAGATCGGGATATCTTCTGACGGCAAGAATAAATACATCGGTGTCCGGAGAAAATATGTACTTGGGATGTTCCTCGTACAGTTGCATCAACAGCGAGAAGAAACATCTTTGTATCGGCCTCTTCTTGCGAGCTTTTTTAAGTGCTCCAATTCTATTATGTTCGATTTTGTTTGATTTGACCATGCCACTATAACTTTCTTATGGTAAGGACTGCGTGATCAAGAATGTTTTCAATAAGTAAGCAGTCAATTAATTTTTTGTGGAATTGTGTGACAGGAATTTTTTCATCTGAATGTGGCCAACGTAAATGTTATCTTCCACCCTGTAAGCCACAGGGTTAGCTCCACATTGTCTGTTGTCAGACTTTAGGGACATTGGTACACATCCAGAACGATCAAACACGACGAGCATTGCATCATTCATGTACCTTTGATCAAGCTGTTTCACAAATTTGTCGTCCAGTTCACTGAATCTATGTCCGCTGTCTTCTTGACGCTTGTACCTCGGCCATACCATCAACAATAGATACGCGCATTGAACCACTTCCATAATTATCATTGAAGTCTTGCTGTTGGCAATCGTTTGGAATTTTCTCAAGAATCCCCATTAGAACACTTTTGAGCAATGATGCATAGTTCCATCTGCGGAAGACAATTCTCTTGGAACCACTGATAACTCATACGAGCCAACAGCCCAGTGAAGGTCTATATCAGGTCTAGAGCAGGCAACAACAGGTAACCTCAAGAACAATGCTCAATCTTCTTTTAACTAGACTATTTCATTTTGGGTTTTAACCGCAATTTCTTTCCTGCATTTATCTACGTTTGCAGATTTAACCTCTTCATGACCATAGATTGTCGTTGCTTGATGTTATCCTGTTGTCATCAACAAAAACTACGTATTTTTCTTGGCCAATGACGTTTCTGATGCAAAACATAGTTTTGAACTTTAATAGGCATGACTCTTTTTGTGATTTGATGAGTTGAGTATAGAGTCATCAAGAAATGGATTACATGGCAAGGCTCTCAGTGTTTTAGTGAGAGTTTCTATGTTATTGTTGTGTCTATTCAAAAATGAGCAATTGTCATTGTGGTGTCTATTAGTTGATAGATCAACTACGCCTGCGATCTTCTTTGATTCTTGTACTATTCGTGTCATCTAACTCGGAGCAATTAGAAAGAAGCGAGTCAGTGCGTTCGGATTCAATGAAAGCCCTACAACTCCTTTTTGCATTGTGCATGCTTCCAATAGAACAAAACCGAACAATGTTTTTATTTACAACCCAGGTTCCAGCAATAAAATCGTTGTATATTTCAGGTGATTTTGTAGGTAGCTCGGCCATCTCTGCTAAATACAATGGAATAACCCTTGCGTAATTAAGTTAATCGCGAGCAAAGAAATATTTTGTCATTGCATCCATTACTTTGAGATGTAATTCCCAACCCACCAGAGCGAACTGATACTGTGAATGACAGATTTTCTATTAACATTTGCATATTGTATTGAATTAGCGATTTGAACACGGGACGAGAAGAACATTCTTTTTGGAATTCGTGAACTTCATTTCGGATGTCATCTTTGTATCCTGTTTGGCACTCTTTCTTCAAACTCTGCGCTTGACTTTTGCAAGGGTCTTCAAGTTCAGGATATGTTTTAAAGAAAGCTTCCATGAACAGACAATGTAATGAGTGTTATGTAATTAAATGGGCATCAATACTACGTTTTAACATGTTTCCCATCGAGTATTTGTGACTGTACAAGGACCGTACAACCCAACTTCAATCCAACTTGCATCAATACTTCTCCACTCTTAGTGTGTGGAAATAAGTATTGCAGAATGAATTTTATGCCATAACTGGAGTCCTACGTGCTTCCTAATTTCCTCACTGACAGCAATAAATGATGCTCCATTAAATTGACACATATAGGCCTAGTCCGTATCTAACATAATTTTTGTCCAATCAAACGTTTGGCTGTAAGTAAAAGCGTTTTTGTTTCAAAGCGTGGCCCTGCTTTGGGGGCGGCGTCCTCACTCCTCAGTTGCGGGCGGCGAAAAAAAATCATTATCTTATGACCTGATTCATTTATTTTAAGCATAATTGGGCCCCTTGATTTTTTTTGTTGTCCGATCAATCGTTTGGCTTTTTTGAACGTTATTTCCAAGCATGGTAAAACTTGGGGGCGGCGTCCCCCCGCCCAGTTGCGGGTGGCGAAAAAAAATAATTATCTTATGACATGATTCATTCATTTTAACCATAATGTGCCACTTGATTTTTGTGTTGATCGATCAACCGTTTGTGTGTGGGTGGGCGATTTATATTCCCGAGCGTGGTAAACTTGGGGGCGGCGTCCCTGAACCCCCCAGTTGCGGGAGGCGAAAATAAATTAGCATCTTATAACCTAAATCTATTTATTTAAAGCATAATTTGCCTCTTTAATTTTGTGTTGCCCGATCAACCGTTTGGCTGTTATTGAGCGTTTTATATTCCCGAGCGTGGTCAAACTTGGGGGCGGCGTTCCCGCCCCCAGTCGCGGGCGGCGCTTGGCACCAAAGTGGATTCATATTCTGTGAGGCCTCCTGAGCATAACGACATATGGTGCTATATTCTTTCCAAAAAGTTGCACGGGAATGCGATATACGACCATTTGACGCTGCACTATGCCTCTTTTCCCATTTCTCAGTTTTTTGCAATGTCGAAATGTTGATTGCTCTGCCTCATGGAAGGATCGTCCATTCATTCATCTTTGGCGGTTGGAACTCGCCTTACAATTTACCTAAGTTGTCTGACCGTGGCACCATCTGTCACTGTTTGTCTACAAAGATTTTGACACAGTATTGTGTCTTCTGCTGCGAACAAATTTACTGTTTTGCTCGATTCAGTATATGCTCACATAATTTTCGTGTACGATACACTGTAACAAATCTTTGGGTGATCTACCATTATGTGAGGGCCGCAATCTACTATTATGGAATGGTAAAGTCGACTCCAGAGACTCATAAACGGTAGAAATACCATTATATATTCACGAATACAGTTTACCGATATTATAAATACACGCACACAACGATAATTATAAATGATTTAACAATAATTGAGCCGAGATTCTTCATAGCTTAAAAAGCAACTACCTATTTAAGAAGCCGGCGAATTTACTATTATGGAAGGAAACATTCACTCGCAGCATATGGTTCAAATGCATTTATAGTTCCGAAACTCAACTATTAGAGAATGGCTCTATGTATTATAAGCGTGTCGTTCAAACACTACTATTTATCCGCGGCCGGTGAATCTCCAATTCTGGGATTGTTAAATTCGCAGGAAGTGTATTATCAAAACATCATATTTTTATGATAAATAACGTATATTTAAATGGCTGATTCACTATAGTGTGTCCTTCAAACCACTATATTATCGCGTATGGATAATCTCCAATTATGTTACGACAAATTCGTTTGCACAATAATGTTTTAAAACACGATATTTATGTGAGGAAGTCACACATATGTGAATAGCTTATGTACTTTAGTGTGTCCTTCAAAATACTGTTTATCGCGGACGGAGAATCTCCCATTTTATGTAATAAAATTCATAGCCAGCGTATTGTTAAAACATTATGTTTTTTATGAGAAATAACCTATATGTAAATTTGGGGATGCATTATAGTATGTCCTTCAAACTACTATTTATCGCGTACGGATAATCTCCAATTATGTTCCGGCAAAATTCGTGTGCAGCATAATGTTTTAAACACGATATGTTCTATGAGAAAGTCACACATATGTAAATGGCTTATGTACTATGGTGTGTCCTTCAAAATACAGTTAATCGCGGACGGAGAATAGAATCTCCCATTTTACGGAATAAATTCACAGGCAGCATATTTAAAAGAAACGATATTTCTATGATATATTTTGTGTTCGCTAAGCGACGAAAACGTATGACTTAAAAACCATACTCAATATCGCGTTTATCATGAGATGCATTTCTTCGATATTTAAATTAAAAAACGCTGCAGATACAAGGTTATAGTTTTTAGGGCTCCCGGAATTTAATTACGATTAGAGTAAATAAAAAATAAACGAAAAAACGTAGAAGATTCATGATAAATTATTATGTTATTATGTTATTAGTATATTATTTTATTTAAACGTGGCAGGTATAACTTCAGACATTTTCAATGAGTCCAACCCGAATCAGAATCGAAGTAGCCTTGCTGCCTTTTGAATCGTACTATCTAGGTGCCCGTTAGGGCGCCGCAGCCAAGCCGCGTGCGCTACACACTCAAGCACCTTATACACCAAGCAGAGTTGGGGTGATTTCGAGGTGTTACCCAGCCGTCATGTAACGTGATGTGAACTTGAAAACTATCACAATCGAGGGGATTTAGGTACCTGACAAACATGCCAAATTTTATTGGGGTACGACCATTCCTTCTTGGTGAAAAAAATGTCTTCAAACATGCTCAAAATCACTTTAAGGATGTTAGCTACTGCTAGCTACTGCATACTGCCTACTGCTAACATCTAATACGTCGGCCAACGATTCTGACCAGACGGGTGGGGCTACAATGTTCATATTTTACATGGGACATTAAGGTTATATAATGATAGTCTCTTTTGAAAAAAAAAGTTGAAAAAAGTTTGTGGAAGGCTTCCAAATAAAGGTTTTAAAATAAGCCTTAAACACTTGGCATATAATCAACAAGTAACCATAGTTACTTGACACTTGTTGACGGTATAAGCAGAGTTAGGCGGGAAAGTGCGATACGTAAACAAATGGCGGACATTTAAAAATTTTCTTCTTTGTGTGGAACGAGAAAAGGTGTCATTATACTATACTCTCATAAAACAAATCAGAAAACCGTCCCTGGCCTAGGCCCAGATGTGGAAAATTATTTATAATGCAAAAGTGTAGGTCTAAAGTTCCATTTGGCTATAGGACTAGATAAAATTATTATTACATGTTTGACAAGCCTAGCCAACCCTAGGCCAGCACAACATAGTTCTGATATGAACTTGCTCAACTGTTTGCTTACATAATTGCAACAAACAATCAAATCATTTCATACAACTTGTCTTTCGATTGGCCCGCGTTTATGAAGGCACTGCCATCTAGAATAAATATAGAACTTTTTCGAGCTCTTTGCTATTACGCAAATCTTTTTAAAGTGTTTGGATTTCGTGATACTCTTTCAACCATAGACATCCTATATAATTGGCTAGACCAGCAGTCGGTGGTCCACTTCCGGTACAATTAGAAGCCATCTTAAAATGACAGTTTACATGTTAATCAAATGGGAGCGATTTGTGGTCAAATAGTTCTCAAGATTGCCGCCAGGTTGACAGGTAAGCATACTAGCCTTTAACACCAAATGATTACTAAATTCCCTTATGCAATCACTTCGTATTGTTTCTTTTGTTTAATACCATGCTGCACAAAGCTAAAACCATATCAAACAATCCAGTAAAATACTTTATTGCATTAAAAAAGCATAAATTAAAACACCAAATCGCCATCTTGAAATGGGCCGGTTGAGTCTTCAATTTGCCACGCTCGCGCCTGTGCAGAGGTATAGGAGATGCTAATCTAGCCTACTATAGGGGTTTAATTAATATCAATGCTTTCAACTCACAACCATGACGTTTTCCACGATACCGTTCAAGAATACCAATTCCTTCGAAAACGAAAACGACTTCGTTTTCAAATTGCGTTTTTCAACTCATCTCCCACGAACTCAAGAATTGGGGTCCAGTCCTTATACCGTCGTTATACCATGGTTATACCACCTATACCCAGGATGTACATGAATCCGGGTCTAGATATTTTACATCCTATATTGTTACTGCTAATACCATAGAATTAAAATCAACTTTGATAAAAATATTATATTTCAGCAAATAATTTTGTAATGGAACTTTGAAAAAGTAATGAGATCACACACATAACAAAAAACTTGTAGAAAATACAGCCAAACCTTACACACTCAAAAGGAATGAAGATCTAAAAAAAGGGCCAAGCTCATCTACCCTTCCACATAAACGTACAGTGTCCCATAACAGCATCCTCGAAAAGCTTGGCAAAATAGAATTTGCATGTTATTACGTTTAAATTAATTAGAAAAAAGAACTTGGATAAACTATTACGTTAAATTAATAATCGCAAATTCTATTTTGTCAAGCTTTTCGAGGATGCTGTTATGGGGACACTGTACGTTTATGTGGAAGGGTAGATGAGCTTGGCCCTTTTTTAGATCTCATTCCTTTTGAGTGTGTAAGGTTTGGCTGTATTTCTACAAGTTTTTGTTTTGTGTGTTAACAAACACACAAAAACAATAACTCCTATATTTTTTCCTTGCGTTGGACAGTGTAGGTTCGCATTACTCTTCTCGTTAAGATCATTCTTAGTGCAAGTGAAAAACATCTTACCTTTCAAAATTTGTTATGCATATAGGTTTTCTATGATGTTAAAATAACCCTAAAAATTGATTCCACAATACTGTGCGATTGGAAAAACTCATTCATCATTCTCCTTGAAAAGAGGACTACCTTTATGATAGTCCCAGCATTGGGTTCCCAGCCATGAGATACGTTTTTGTCTCTGACCTGCAGTGAACCAGTTTGTTTTCGTAAAAAACATTTTTTTTTAAATGATGCTCATTCTTACTAGGTGGTATCGATGTTTTTTGGTGGACAATGTGTGTTAATGTTTTCTTACCCTTGCAGTCGATGTTTTCTAATATTACCCAAAATATAATAGTTTTAAAGTTTTAACCTTAATTTGTCCAATAAAGAACACTGACACTTTACTGTACTAAAATTGTACATAAATTACCTACCTGTTCAAAAAGTGTCATCGTTAATCAATGTGACGGCTTGTTATTACAAATTAAATAAGATAGATACTATGTTTGATAAAAAAAAACGTAATTGGAATAAAAACATGTTCTAGGTTTAATCATACAACATGATTTCATAATCTTGCATCTCAGGAAATCGAAGGATTATTATTATTATTATGAAGTTCTTTCCAATATGAATTGTACTTCATTTCATTGAAACTTGCCCTGTGTGTCACAATGCAGTTTGAGTATAAAACGGAAACTTTTAATACTGTTTATAATTTCTAAATGCATCCTCTCTTTTAATTTTCCATTTCCATTCTCATTTCTTCCTGTAAACCCTCTCGCACTCACACATACACTGCACAAAACCTACATTTTTTCCACTGCATACAAAAAACATGAACAGAAAATTAATTTTCTATTTATAACTTATGTGTGTTGTATTGCGATTCGTTATTTGAAGAACCAACGTCAATCGCGATAACGAGAAAAAATACGTGTGTTCCAAGGTCCATTTCTTTTTTATCATTGCATCGCATTAAATCATTGAACTATAATCATTACATTTCCTTCTGCGTTCTTTCATGAAATGCATCCTGCAACGCATACTAATCCTGCAAGTTGCCTCAGTAGACGGGGGCTATACCTGTGGCTGTGATTCCAGAAATAAGGTGGGGTGAAGGGCGAAAAGGTTATTGGATTGGATTTGATTTGAGGGACATACTGCCTTCTGCCACCAAATTCAGTATCAGTTGAGAATAACATTCTACTTGTATACAGTACAATCAAAAAAAGGTTATTCTTTCAGTACGTATTAAACAAATGAGAAATAAAAATAATGTTGTAAATATTACTCGACTAACTTAATAAAACTAAAATGCCTCCATACCAACGTCCTTAATGAAGGACATACATTTCTTTTTTTTAATCACGTACGTATGGAGGTTTCTGCTTAATATCCATTACAAAATTTTTCAAATAGTTTTTGTTAGACTGGACGAAGTTTGAAGTCAAAATCAAACTAAAAACGAGCTTCCACGATACAACCAAAAATGTGCAGTCGTACATATCGAAACTACTTTTAGATTTTTTATATTTACACATATTTTTCCAAATTTTGGTTTCCCATTTGGATCACACAATATATGAAGATTTTTATGGTCTAGGAGGACTCGTAGTAAAAAAGTTTTTTTAAATGGAAAAGGGGGCTTACGTACGAGAAATAACTTCAAATATAAGGGTTTACATGTTTTAATCGAAAAAGATGAAATAGAAACTCCAAACGTTGAAAAATATTTGAAGCAAACAAAATATTGGGATATAATAACTGTGTAAATAAACTGCTCACTCAATTTCGTAAGTATTTTATTGTTTCGCCATTAAAGGTGGAGTAAAACACGTGACTTTTTTATTTAATCCGTAATCACAACTACTACTTTTGGTCGTCACTTCCGATAAAGTTAAATTTTACTTTTAAAGAATATAAAAGTGAATTTACCAAATATTCGGTATTAAGAAAAAAAAAAGAGAATTAATATTTCAAGACTCAGACTATAGTTACCGTTTTTATATATTCGTGGTTTAATTTCTAAAACAATGCAATGGCAATTGGTTAACGTTTATATTATTTTTCAGGGTGTGATAAACAATAAATTTCCACAAATTGCATATGTTCATGTAAATATTGTAATGTGACCCTAAGCTCAGATTTCATGAAATGGAATAACACATCGTTTTCAACAACCTAACTATTTGTTCCTAGTTTCGAGGAAAGCAGTACACTGGCTGGACACATCTAGCCTACCCCGCTCCTTTCCAAGGTAATAAATACCAATGCCTGAGCCGAAACATCTGCATTCTGCAAGCCGTCCGTAAAACCGTTACACACAAAGAGAGAGATCGCGCGAGGTGGGTTTGCTTGGCAGGTTTCATCGAGAACGTTCTTTCACTCGGCAACTTTTAACAGGAACGGGGACGTTTTACTCACTTTGTCCCTGTTTTATAAATGGCTGCGGATATTTTTCTCATCTCATCTCTAGCAGATATCAGAGATCTATTGACATCTCATGAAGTTAAATGATAATTGATAATCAATAATTATGAAAATTATTTTTTCTTGCAGGACAACTCGAAACCGGATGCCTGGAGCTGCGGGGACGAATACAACTGATCCGTTAAATCGTTTGAATATTCATCATCATCGGGTGGGCAGGTTTTGGATTGGTGATGATAGCGAGCTTCTTCGTTGAAAATTATTACTTGATAATTTTCGTCTTCGTTTCAGATATACAACACATCGCGCATTACTATTCTAAATTTAATCCACCAGTTCTCGCCCGACTATTTCAAGCAACATCGATGGGTGACTGCCAAAAATATTAGTTGAATAATTTTAACTTCATTACTTCAACTTTGTTTTAGATGGAAAACAACTTATTATTGTGCCAAATTGAAAACCACCAGTTCTCGCCAGACAATTCAAGCGACCCTCGATGGGTGAAATGCTGAACATCTTTTAATAATTTTAACTTCATTTTCTTCAACTTTGTTTTAGATGGAAAACAACTAATTTCTATGCCAAATTGAATCCACCAGTTTTTGTTGTGAGAGTAGATTTTGCTCACACTATAAATGAAACATTTTCCCACAATAACCCAACAATCCCCTATTATGCAAGGGATGTTTTTTTCAAAATAAAAATAACATTTTACAAAAAGAACCCTAACGATCCATCATTATGTGATAGTAGTTTGCCCCACACTAAGAGTGAAAAGTTTTACTAAAACAAACCAGACGATATGTCAATATGTGATGGTAGTTTGCTCATAATTGAAATGAACAATAAACTAAAGCAAACCAAGATAATCTATCATTGTGATAGAGTAGTTTAAAATAATATTTCGTGAAAGATTTACGAAAACGTAACCAACGATCTATCATTATCTCATGGTAGTATACTCATAATAAACTAACAGTTTTACTAAACGTAACGAACGATTTTTCAATTATTTGAGTGTCCGTTCGCTCACAAGAAAAGTATAAGTTTGACTATACGGAACTAACAAGATTTCAATAATGTAAGGGTAGGTTTTCGCCCGAGGGTTTAAAAAACAAAGTTACTAGAACAGGATGAAAGATTTTACAATTATGTTTAGGGTAGTTCAATCACAAGAAAAGTGTATGTTTGAAATATAAAAGTGACTAAAAGCTACAGATATGTAAGGGTTGGTTGCGCCCGATTAAATAACACGTTTACTAGAACGGGGTGAACGATCTACAATTATGGGGACGGTAGTTTCACTCACAAAAAAAAGAATATGTTTCACCCTAACGAAACAAGCGAGCTACAATTATGAAGGGGTGGGTTGCGCACGAGTTAATGTCACGTTTACTAAAACGAGACGAACGATTTTTCAATTATGTGAGGGTATAGTTCACTCATAGACGTTTGGTGTAGATCGACAATTAAAATACTTGGCAGCAGGTTTGCCAAATATATAATGGTAGATCACGCGGCGAATTTCCTTACAGTGTATAAAGTAACATTTTTCGAATTTTTTTTACATGATATTGACAAAATATAAATGTTGTAATACACGTTTCACATCAATTGTCATGACTAAACCACTATTGACCGTAATAATAGCTACTTGATTTTTTAAGCTGATGGAGAGTTTTGGGGAGTGGGAAGAAGTAAATAGAACGAATAAATATAAAGCAAAATAGTTTGTCAAAAACGTAGCCCTACTTCAGAGAGGTTAGCCTATAATAAATAAACTATCTCTCTGTGAACACTCCTCAATGACAAAACAAACTACAATATGAATTGTCGTTTTTCACCTGACAAAAAGTTTTTGAGAAATTTTTGATTTAGTTAGATGCATACTTTTTTTAGATTATATAATTATTTTTTTATTTTTTTTTATTTATTTATTTTTTTATTTGGCGTCTATCCTATACAGTTAAAAAACAAATTTACAAAAGGGACAACTAAATAAATCTAAATTACAAAAATTCCGCTAAAATTTTGTTATTAAAACCCAACAATGTTTTAATCCCCAACAAATCATTGTGAAAAATTCAAAAAGATTTTTTATAAAATTTAATTAATGTCCAAAGGGCAAAAAATATAAAAGAAAAAAAAAGAATGAACGAAAAAAAAAAGGGAAAAAATCAAAAAGAAAAACAAAAAGATAAAACTGATTTATTTGCGTTTCCCCACTCAAAAAAAACCCCCCAAAAAAAAATCGCCCAAAAATAAAACTTTCGCAAAAAAAAACCTCCCCGTACGCGAATCTTCTTCATTCTGTTGTTAAAAATCTTTTTCAGACATTTTATTTTTTTAAAAAAATTTTAAAAAGGGCCCCAAAAACTGATCACGGCAATACTTTTTTAAAGACATTATTTTGCTGTTTTTGTTATCGGGGGCGGGGGGTGATTTTTTCCACATTATCAAAAATTTCCACTTTGTAAAATGATTTCCAAGGGACCATGTGTGGGATTTGGGAAAATGCTAAAATGCTATTAAAATCAAAGTTTGCCCTTTTAAAATTGATATTGTGAAATTATTTTCACATAGGCCTAATGATTTGTAGTATAGGCCTCCCCCAAAAAAGGGGAAAAAAAAAAAAAAAGGGTGTTTATTGCAAAATTTTTTTTAAATTCTACTGGCGGGGGCCTTTTCAAAAATGCCATGCAATATTTTTCGCTTTTCCATACATTTTTTGCAATATTAATTTTATAAATGAATTTTTTGAAAAATAAACTCCCTTTATTGTCTTTTTTTTTTCCTTTTTTTCCCAAATGAGAAAACATCAACACAGCTTACAACTTTTTGTAAAAACCCTTTGGGTCACAAAAAAAAAAAAATTGTTTTAGTTTCTTTTTTCCATAAAAAAAAATCAATGTAATGTAATGTTAAAAATGTTTAAAAAACTTTTTGGGTTGGGCAGATTATTTGTTGTCTTTGTCTGTTCAAGTGCTGTGACTGTGAGTGAGGAAATTATAATCATATCGTGTAATTTTTTTAGTTTTTCTTTTTTCTTGGTATTGTTCTTGTGTCGTTCCCCAAAAAAACATATTATGGCCAAAAAAGCTGACCGGGGGCGACACTTACACAATTACACTTCATTTTACTATTGTTTCGTTCTTGTGAAGGGGGTTGATAAAAAGAAAATCCCCTTTGGGAAAGTCGACCCCTCAAATTCAGAAGGGTCTGGGGCTGAATGTCTCTCTCTACCTTGCGAGGGCGGGGGTGTGGTTTAGGCGAGATTTTTTGGGTTAAAAATCTTTTCGACAAGACTACAGAATGGACCTGCTTCAAATAATTTTTGTCCAACTCCCGAACATCGTACCCGGGAGCCCGGGCGGTATTAAAATTTTCCGATCGTAAGATGTTGATGACATATTTTTTTTTAAAATAAATCAAATTTTTTGCCAGTAATAAAAATTTTTAAAACCAAAAGTAAATTTAAAAACCCGGGTTATAAGCATTTTTTGTTTTCCTTCTCATCCCCTGAAAAAATAAAAAACTTATTGGGGGTTTCAAAAGATAATCATTGCAAAAAAACATTGTTTAAAGATTTATTGATATGCTGTGCTGCGGGAAAGTGTCTTGTTTTTTATCTTTGAGTGTAGTTTTTTTTTTAAGCAAATATTATTTTTAATCCCCTTTCCTTTAAGGGGCTTAATATTGGTTAGGGGCCATTGATAAAATTGGATGAATTTTTTAAAATATTGCATTTTTTTTGGGAAAATTTATATATTTTTTTTTATTATATGCTATATTCCCTCGACGTGTGTGTTATTATAAATATAAGAGCGGGGCAACGCATATGCTTGGCGGGTGGTCATTAGCTTTGGCACTGGCATGGTCCAAATTGCAAAAATATAAAAATTAAGCACGCAAAAAAAAAACCCCAAAAAAAATCCACATTCATTTAACCCTTGTAAAATGGCCTTTTTTCGAATGTTTTGGAAGGGGATTTTTTTAACCAATCATAAATTTTCCATTTCAAAACATTGCAACATGAAAAAAAAATCCACCTTTTTTCCTAGAATTTTGCTGGGGGGGCGATAGGAACATTGCTCGGGGTCGAGCCCGGGAAGGGTTCTAAAATTGGGTTTCCAAGTTGGAAAATAATTAGAAACTGCTGTATCACACAGTATTGTAGTATTGTGTAACTTTGGACAGGTGTGGGCCCTAAATGAGAAAAATTTCACTTTATTTTTTGTACAAGATGGGAAATACACACACACATTTAAATTTTAAAATTTTATTTTTTTTTAAAAATTATTTTTATGCTTCATTCTGCTGGGGAAAAAATAAATTTTTTTGTTCATTACAAATGAAAGATTTTTAAATTTTAATTTTCAAATATATATTATTTAAATTTTTTGACCCTTTTGAGGCTGGGAAAAATTGGGCATAAAATTGGGAGAAAACGGTAAACCAAATTGGCTGTTGCCCCGAAAAAATTATTTATAAAGGGGGGGGAACCTTTCCCTTTAGAATCGAATTGGGTATTTTGGGGCCCCGATGGGGGGGGGGGGGGGGGTGATGGTTTAAAATTTTTTTTTTTGGGGGGCCCCCCCCCCCAAATGGTTTGGGGGCCCCCGTAATGACATCATTTGGGGTTTTATTTTTGGTGGGTTTTTTTTTGTATCTTATTTTTTTATCGCGAGCAAAGGCTATAATGAAAATGATAGTGCCTAAGATTTTTTTGTGTGTGTGTGGGACACTAAAAATTTTCATTTTTTTTTTTATCGAATCCTCAAACGGGGTTTTTTGGCATAAGGCATAAATAAATGTGCAAAGACTTGCTTATAATATAATTCAAATTTTAAAATAATCGGATCGCATCAAAACGATCGGGGGTCGGGTCGGGGGGAAAAATTTCGAGAAAGGTATGGCCACACCTGA
This sequence comes from Sweltsa coloradensis, assembly GCA_024449915.1. NCBI lineage: Eukaryota > Metazoa > Arthropoda > Insecta > Plecoptera > Chloroperlidae > Sweltsa > Sweltsa coloradensis. The sequence goes on from JAMZAV010002556.1 coordinate 81,821, forward strand.
TGGTATCTTTGGGACCAATTGGATTTTTCCACTTTCTGGGGAGTTTTTTTTATTTTCGCCCAAAAAGTTCACTTTGGGGGGGAAATGATTATTTTTGGTTTATTACTTTGGTACATATAGTCCCCCTCAAGTAAAAACCCAAAAAACATCACGTAATCAAATTCTGTGAAATGAGGGGAAAATATTATATATTTTTTTTTTAAATTTTTTATTTAAATTTTTTTTATTGGAAATTTTTAATATTTTACTTTTTCTCTTTACCATACCAATTAGCGTCTTAATTTGTTTCCCCACCCGACAAATTCTGATTGTGCTAACAAATTGCGGATTTTTGGGGCCCAAATGTGTTTTGGTATTTTCTTTCATCTTCTTCCGATGTACAATAACGCGCCCTAAAATTTTCATACGAAATGGTTTTAAAACCCTTTGCATACAAAGAAGGGTTTTTTTTGTGTGAAACCCTTTTCAAAAGGGAAAACAACTCATTTTACGCGGAGAATATTTTAGTTTATTTCCAAAACGTTACAAAATTTTAGTTTTAATATTAGCTCATCAAAATCACAAATCGGACCTTGTTGAGAGTACTTGTAATTTCTGGTACAATTTTTAAAAGGCCCAAAATTTTAATCAAACGATTTAAAAATATAAAGGTGATTTTAAAATGGGAAAATTTTTATCATTAAAGTTTGTAAAAAAAATCCTTCCCCAAAATTAATCATCACATAAAAATCGACCACAAACCATCCTGTTCTGTATCCTATCCGTAAAGCTTTTAGTGTGACTTGTCGTTACGTGACTTTTTTTTGTTCCCGTTTTAAAATTTGGGGGTTAAATTTTGGGAACCCATCTGTAAGTCCCCCTCCACTTTGCAGACGGATGTAAATCAAAGGGCCCGGGCAAAACCCCGTATACATTCCTCGTCAGTCTCACCCTTGGGCACTGTCTTTCAAAGGGTTTAAATACTTTTCTCATTTCCCCTTTCCCAAACAATGGTTGTGTCCCTTTCAAACATCCAAAAAAAAGGGAAAAATATTCAAATTTCAATTGTTCTGATTATTTTAAAATTCCCCTTTCCCTTTGGCTTCGTGTACAAGGGAAGAATTTTGGAGATTATACTCATTGTCATTGTTATTATAAAATTGGAAACTTTATACATATGTTCCCAAAACACTTATCAAAAACTAATCCCAAAAAATCTCTAGTGTTTTCAGAAAATACAAAGAAATTACAAATATGTTTTATTAGCCCTTAATGAGACAAGATTGTGTCTCACTCCCCATTCAAGTGAAAACCCTTTATATCAAAAATACAAATCTGTGGGGAAACAAAATTTTTTCCATTTAAAAAAAGTAAAAATTTGGGGAAAAATTAAATTTAAATTCGTCCCTGATTGTTGGGTTGAAGATCTGATGAAGGGGAGCAGTGTGGGGTGATAAAAAAAACCCGAAAACTAAATTGGTGTTTGTAAGTTTTGCCCAAACCAAAAAGATATTCATAAAAGGGCCCGGGCCCTTCTTCCCGAAAACTGTTTTTTTCCTTTTTTTCAAAAACTTCAATACCTAAAGAAACTTTTTTTTGCTCTAAACCGCTTTGCCCTTCCGCCCCCCTCCCCCGCAACCCCCCAAAAAAGGGTGCCCTTCCATTCAAGAAAGTCTTTAGAAATTGCCTACCTTTACGGGCACTTTCAACAAAACCACATTCAAAAAGCCCCCGGGGTTTTTTTACCATTTAAACCCCCCTAGGGGGATTTCTTTAAACTAACCAAAGGGGAAAAACCCACCTTAAGCCCATCGGTTAAAAAACGGCCGAGAAAAAAACTATTTGCTGGAAATCGACGTTATTTTAAAAATACTGCCCATTTTCACATGTCCTATATTCTCTTAATTCACTTTATATTATCACACATTATTGGTTAAGATGTCCGCTAGATGTAAAAATATAAATATAAACTGCCGCCACCACCACTGGTAGTACCGCCGGTTGTACTGGGGCTGCATGGAGGTCGGCTACTGCTTCATCCTAAACTGGCGCAGCATCGGGAATTGGAGCCGCCACTGGAGTCCTCGCCGCCTCCGTCTCCCTCACAGCGGCTTGGTGGCAGGCTCGTCTCAAGTCTGATGTTTTGCTTGTTGAAGGAAATCGGGTACTGTTAAGCTCCCTTCTAAAAATAGCCTTCTTTGTTCCCGAATACTTTTATCTTGGATAAGGTACGTGGTCTTGATGCAGCGTACTAATTTAAGACCATCTACCAGCCGATCCCAATCTAATTGGTACTTTTGTTCCATGTGAATTAAACAATCTGAATCAAGATATCGTCCAATTAAACACCAAATGAGCTGTAGTTATCTAAAATAACAAATATTGACAATTTATTATACACTCATATTATCAATCTTTTAAAATTGTCACCTAAACGAATTCCTTGCCGAGATATTGAAGCCCAAAGCTACTACTTTTCCAAAGACCGGACAACGTAGCACAGCTCTGTTGTGTGGCCTCACAAAAATGAATCATTGACATACCACATAGTTAAATAATATGTATCTAAACCATACTAAGTCTAACCATATGTTAATTCCCAACGCCAAAAACACAAGAAACTGTGTTTACACCATCAATGTCATATAGCAATAGGAAGTGTAAAGTGAGATAATTAAAAATGCTAGGGTATTTTAAAATTATTGTTATATCTCGGTAAGCAAGTATATGAAATCCTTAGGAATAAGCTGCTTAGCTTCTCGGTTTCTTGTCTCGGATATAATGCATTTGGGGTGAAAATAAAAGTTATATTGGTAAAGCATGACGTTTAAAATCATCTTCCTTTTTCTTTTATAATGTTTTTGGTGTTTGCTAATATAGTCAACGTTTCGGCATTTTTGGGTAAAAGTCGCTGCTTACGGTCATTTCCAACGTAAGCATACTTAGAAAACGATCGCTCGCTATCAACATAATTTGTTTGCATCCATATTGCCTTCAATGCTGATTCTGCAAACAGGTTAGCATCACTCTTAAGACTAGTTAAGATGTTCACAACATTGACTGAGGCACCATCTTCTTCCACAGTCCTGGCTTCTTCTCTGACTTCGCGTTTCAGTACTTCGTAACCCTCCTGTAGTGTATGCAAGGGTAAGTCCATGATGAATGGAATTTTCCGTTTCAAATCCTGGAGATGTGATTGAGAAAGGTTCTTAGTAATTAAACGTCTTGGATTAAGAAGAGAATTGAGAATTTTGAACAAATCTCTTGCTGGGTCTTGTAACCTTGTTCTACTAGTGTCATAAGTTTGGCAAGGGACTTGTGAGTGCTAGATTTAAGTAAATCTACAGTGTCAGTATGAATCCATGGCTTTCCGTCCGCTTCCATAAAAGATCGGCCACATGTATCTGCATTGCCGATGAAGAACCATTGATATTTTTTTGGTAAGACAGGCCATGCTTCAACTTCCAAGCTGCAAACTCTGGAGTAGTTGCACCTAAATATATTTTTTTAATATCCCAAGCCTGGCAGTACTTGGACATCACGTGGAAGTCTATTACATATCCTGTTTGTAAGTCCACAACGTAGACCACACCATAATTGGAACAGAATCCTCGTGTATGCCAAGACCCATCATAACTTACACCAATCAAATTCCAACTCGCAACCTTCTCCTGGTTTTGCCCATGATTAGGGGAGTTTTACTCCCTGAAACTAATGGCGAGCTCTGGGTCGTCGTCGGGGAACTTTCCCCTTCCCTTTGACTACCTCCCCGACGGCGACGACAATGACAACACGGACGGATGACACAGACGGAGACGACCACGACGTGAGGGAACCTCTGCCCTCCCTGTATGCTTGTGGCTGGTTCTGACCAGCATAGGCCTGTCCTCCCCTTGTCCCCCCGCGCCAACCCTTACGTCCCTCCCTTCGTCTCGATTAGCCAAGTTGCATAAATATGAGACGTAAAGCAATACCCAATCAATCAATCAATATTAATAATAGGTTGATTATTTACAGTGGGGTCAATGTCTTGGTATGCTTTTCTCACGCCGCAATGGCTTTTTTTAATGAGGTTTGCATAAATATATTTCACTTATTTCATGAAGCGCTTGAAGATGCGCTTGAAAAGGTGTGCTACAAAGTGTTTTCTTGAACGCAATTGTTCAAAGTTTTTCAACTTTTGAAAATTATTTCCCCATATGAACCTTTTAAACTTTTGCCAACTTAAAATCAAATTGGCTAATTCCGGGATGAAAAACTAGCATTTTGTTTTTGTTTAAAGACGCTATGCTCGCCTTAAGTCATTGATCGTTAGGTTGTTCCTCACGTTTTCATAAATTTCCTTCACACTTGTAACACTTTTTCTTTAGCTTGGCTTTGACTTTGTGGATGCTCGAATCTCTATGGAACTCGGAAGCACAGCCTGAAGAACTCTGCCCCTGGTCCTGATGACGTTCACAACGAGATGATCAAACGCCTATCCCCCAAATCTCAGCAATTCATCCTCAACACACTAAACCACATCTGGCTTTGACTTATAACACCTACACCTACATGCGTTATCCTATTGTAATGATTTTTTCACTGAACCTTAATTATACGAATTTATATATTCATGTGAAATTTAAGCGCAATCGCATAATTATTTCTTATAAAAATCGCAATTTTACGATTTTTTAATTTTTTTAAATTACGACGTATCAAAAGAATTTAAAAATTTAAGTTAATTTTGTATTCAATTTAATTAAATTTTTAAAAAAATCTTCAACTTTGTAATGATTTTTCCACAGGATAACAAAAAATCCTCGTAACACATGGCAGCTCAATGCACCAATTACGCTCATCCAACAACGCTTTCGCTTCCATCAACGCGATTTCAAATTTCGCTTTTCTTTATAAAATTCGCTTTTTAAATTTGAGACCTTACTTAAGCTACATGCCTACCTTAGAGGGTAAGGAAATCGGCGTACCGTATATGTGTGTCTGTGCGGAGGAAAGGTTTTAAAAATAATGCTGAGATGAGTTTCAAATTAACTTTAATTATTGCCTAGAAATTATATACACTGCAGGTGACATGTGAGATAAACGATACAAAAATTACCACTGGCTGTCATAATTAGAAATTTACGAGTCGTATTAGTATTACTAGTAGTTTTAGGGTGCTTTAACGGCAAAGCGTCTGAGGTAGGATCTTGCAAAGGATTTACATTTTGTTGTTGGTGCAGGTTGACAGGTCAGAAAGTTAGGTCTGTTTTGATATTGTGAAAAAACATGGCAGAGGCGAGCTAGAATTTGAAAAATAAGTTGCTCGATGATATGAATGATGTGTGAAGACAACAACAACTGTGGTCCACCCAGCCCTCGGTCATAATGTTGTGCGTATCATACCACGTTTCATCTAAATATATTAATCTTAACAAAATAAATAATTTACAATGTATTTATCTTCCAACTGAAAGCATAGCTTAAGACAAGAAATATTGTCACGCTACAAACATGAATAAATTAACTCTGCTAGGAATCGAGCCCAACTCATCTTTCAATAATGGTTTTAGCAAAACAAGTTGAATAATTTATATTTTAGGTATAAATCTATGAATCACATTCCAATGCAGACAGGAAGAAAGTGGGGTTTGTTTCTTAACTTTCTTGCGGATTTTTCTTAGATAAACGTATCTCGGAGATGCGATTCTAGTTGATTCCATTAACACTGTAACCTTTTGGTCTGATATGAGACAATTTCAAAGATATTTAAATATTAATTTGTTCCCGCCTTTCAAATTGTATAATTATTTTGAATAATTAATTACATTTAAATAATTACATGAACTATTTCAGCCAATAATATTTCATTTTATTGTGTTATGACAATTTATCAGCCACGCGTAATAAATAAAAACTAGTGTTTGTGCTTCGTATCCGCGTCGTCATGGCCATGGCCAGCTGCGGTGATTACGTAATCGATGTCCGTGTACTCTGTGTGCAGGAATCAAATAAACATGTCAGTCATAATCTTATCTGTGAGATTGGAATGTTTTCTCGTTCACTGCGCTACATTATCGGCAAGAGCACCCGAACTCTGGTCATTCAGTGACGTCACACATAGCTTGTGGAGTGTGGAAACATTACTTTCATCAACATTTGCGCAACACAACTTGCACGTGCGTGCATAAATCTCCCGACGGAATGACAGTCCCGGGTGACTTGTGTGTGATTGCTATGCATCTTTTGAATGGTTGGTATCAATAAACTATCTGAGTTTCATCATGCAACTACGTCACGTTTTTTGAACCGTGGGACCGAAAACATACCCCCACTTCTGCCTAATCACCAGGGCGTAATAGACTAAGCCAATTACAACACTCAATTTCCGTGACTACGTCACAAAATCTTCAGTCGAAACGAACGCAAGCAGAGAAGGCTGATTCTTCAAAAACACACTTACTTGGTCTCTCGAGGAGACTTCACGTCCGGGTTGGGGCTCTAGACAGGGCGGATCAACCAGGAACTTGGGCGAGAATTTGGAACTTCGATCGTTTGGATTTTGGAACTTGGAACGTGGTCGAGAACTTGGGCGAGAATTTGGAACTTGGAACGTGGGCGAGAACTTGACCCCTGGACCTGGTCAATATCTACAAATCTACGAATCGCGATAACACGGTAAAACAAACTTGCTATCTACGAACGAACTTTTATAAAATGGCTGGCTAACTTTTTATTACTGAGAACTTTTTATTATTGAGAACTTTTTATTAATGAGAACTTTTATTATTGGGAACTTTTGAGAATTTGATAACATGTTTTTGTAATTGTAAATGTAACATAACTTGATTTGATTCATTATAATTGTATTTTGAAACTGGTTTTGTTAATTTGTGTTAACCTTTCGTTGTCTGTCTGTCCCACTCAATATTTTATTTCAGTTTTCTTAAATTAAACTTCAGCAGTTGGCAAGACTACTGACTTGAGCTAGACCGGCGCACTCTTCTAAGGTTGGTAATTGTTTTTCTCAACAGCTGTTTGACTTTGAGTGACAGTAAATTTGTTTGATTGTTTTTGGATTTTGGATTTGTGTTTGATTTTATTGTTTTAATTTGTTGTGGGGCTTGTTTGGCTATTTAGCGACAACACCTGGCAATTGTTTAGTTTACGATGGTGAAAACCCAAACTTCTGACTACCCGAAGCAATGTCTGTTCTGAATATGGAAATTGCTAGTATTCTGTGTTTCATTGGACAATCTTGTGTGCAACGTTCGAATAGTGAGTACTTCCTTCTCTTTGGACATTTCGTTAATCGTGCGTCAAATAATTTCATACATAAAGCCATCGATTTTTTTCAATCATCTTCTGAATTATTTGGGTGTCCTGACTCCTTTCATAACTATTTTATGACAGTAGAGTACGCTACTTTCAATGCCTTGGCTGTTTTCATTTCAAAATTATTTTCATCTTTTGCATTGAAATAATTGTGCAAATTCAAGACCATTTGTTGTTCTTGCTTTGACAACGTCTTCCTTGCATATCTTCTGCCTGGCGTTCGTCGCGGGGTGAAACCAGGAATTAATTCGAGTGAATTATTGGGTTGAGTTGTTACACTTACAGGAGTCGAATGCATTCTCGGTGTATGTGTGGGTGTATTATCATCTACTGGAGAACAGTTCTTGCTTGGGGTGTCTACATTCGAAACGATTATTACACTTTCATGGTAACTTTAATTGTTGTCTTCTAACGGCATTTGTAAAGAAACTGAGTACTCATTTTTCCTCCGTTACGCTGGCAACTGATATCTATTTCCTCCGATCTACGTTTCTTATAGGTAGGTAACCCCTTATGAGCCATTAATCCTTTAGATACTGATCTACGGAACTCCAACACTGACATTGTTTCAAAAAGATTACAGTATATAACGTTGCGTTTATGAAAGTGATGTTTAGTAGTCCCCAAAAGATTTGCTGCCACCACTTGCGGGACTTCCGGTCAACACAATAAATATCCCTCAGTTAATCGGCATGATCTACCCCACCCATTCGCAAATTGTAATCCTTACAAATTTCGGGGCATGAAACATCAGTTTTAGTGCCGTCTTTATTGGTCCTAGACACAGTACAAGTTTCTGATCCATGAAAATTGGATGCAAAATGGGCAATCTTGATATCTTTCCACTTGTACACCCCGATATCCTGACTTGAAATTCTATAGTAAAAATCCCCTCTCTCCAAGGCTTTATCAACGACAAAGTTGTATGGTAAGCCTTTTGGATTAGCTCAAATGGCCCCACAAGCTAGTGTATTTTCTACCCACAACCGCTCCAGCAAGGGTAAAGAAGTAAAATAATTGGAGGGTCCAAGTTAGGCCTACGCCCACCCTAAGCAACATCAAGATTTGGCATAAGAACTTTGATGACAAGATTAGGCCTAGGAACTTCAATGTCAATGACAACACTTCAGGGCCTTCAAATTCCAACTCGACACCTTCTCGCGGTTTGGCCCGTAAATAGGGGAGTTTTACTCCCTGAAACTAATGGCGAGCTCTGGGTCGTCGTCGGGGAACCCCTTCCCTTTGACTACCTCCCCGACGGCAACGACAAAGACAACACGGACGGATGATGACACAGACGGAGACGACCACGACGTGGGGGAACCCCTGCCCTCCCCATATGCTTGTGGCTGGTTCTGACCAGCACAGGCCTGTCCACCCCTTGTCCCCCCGCGTCATCCCTTACGTCCCTCCCTTCGTCTCGATAAGCCAAGTTGCATAAATATGAGACGTAAAGCAATATCCAATCAGACAACACTTTCAGGCCCAGGCCTACCTACATGATTGTTGCTTGGATTAGGCATAGAATATCCTCGTGGTTTCTTTATTCTGGATGAACGACGATTTATATCTAGAAGAGCTCCTCATACTTGGCTTAGTCTAGGACCAACACTTTACTTCAATTTGGAAGACTTAAGTACTAGTTTGATAAACACACTGACAGGTGGATATGGAAGTTCCTTCCTTTGACACCTCCCAGCCCCTTGAAC